>JAIPRM010008210.1:0-16176 GCA_025469315.1 Stegophylla sp. TES_Ste_2020
CGAGTCGTTTTTGTCAAATTTTGGGTAGTTTTTTCCAAAAAAAAAAACTGAAGAATTGAGAAATTCAAAAAATGACCTCTCTAAAGTACAATCTAGAGGCAAATCCGGTTTCAAAAAGTTATTGATCTAAACTTTTGAACAAGTATTTCTATACAAAAAGTTGTACAAAGAAAAAAAAAATAATAAAAAAATAAACATCATTGTAAAAACACTAGCTTCTTCACTTCATTCAGAATCTAAAACTATTATGCTGATAACAACTTGGAACAAAACGTTTGTAAGAGTGGAATAAAAAGATCAATATGTACAAGTCATATTCAATACCACGTCAAGTGTTCGTAAGTCAAATGTCGTGTTTTTTTTTTCTTTTAAAAATTATTACTACAATATTGCGCTACAGCAATAACGTTTCAAATTTGAAATTTTACACTATAGTTTTAGAAAAAATCCAAAATAACCATTTTGTAGACCTAATTTTTAGAAAAATATTGGTGCTTAAATCTCTAATAAAAGTTCCGTTCATTTTCTAAGATTTTTTTAAGTTTGCGAATAATTTAATAATATTGTTAAATAAGTCATAATATCGCCAATTGACGTCATAATACTACCATTATTATAACGTATTTGACAAAGTTATTAAATTATTCGCGAACTTTTTTTAGAAAATTTACGAATTAACCTTTAATAGAGATTTCAATACCAATATTTTTCTGAAAATCAGGTTTAGAAAATGACTGTTTTGATTTTTTTCTTATAAACTGTAAAACTGTACAATTTCAAAATTAAAAATTTAGGACCAAAAAAATAAAAAATAGACGTTACTGCTGTAGCGCAATGCTGTAGTTATTTAAAAAAATTTAATTTTTAATTTAAATAATAAAAGTTAAAAATTATTAATAGAACAAAAGTAATATTGCATTTGTCAAATTGTACTGGGACACGCTGTATAGTTTTATATTATAGTCTATTATTAGTTAATTAGTTATTAATGCCTATGTAATATTTTGTTGAACAAGAACTGACCTATGAATAAAATATGTCATTCTAAGGATCCATCTATGGAAACACTTAATAATAATGTAATAATTGAATTATTCAAAATTACTCACTGACCATGAAATGGTGCACGATTTTGCTACCCACAAACGTCTTGAATCTATTAGAAGATTATACAGATACATGGGTAAAATAGAAAATGATGTAAGTATAGTTGTTACAAATTATTTTTATGCATTTATACATAATGGAATGCATTGCTAGATGATGGGTGTGTAGTATGCACATAATACATCAGTGGTTCCCAAACTTTTTACACTCGCGGCACATCAATATTAGTTGTAATAAGTCACGGTACACTTTCAATTAACATTGTCCATTATGTCAATAAGGAGCTTATTCTTATTAACTCCATTGCAAATATTATATGTTGTTGTTTTTTTTTTAGTTTTATTTTAAGATGTTTGCAATTTTCTTTAGTTTGTCTTGACAATAAAAGGAAAGCATGCTTAAAAATACCAGAAAATATTATAATTTGTAATACACAAATATTTCACTATTTTGATTTTAGTAATTTTGCGATATATCCGTAATAATCATTCTAAAACTTCACATTTTGACTATATATATGTATATATATATATTATATATTATTTTTGAAATTATGTCAAAAAAATAAATTAGAATTTATAAAAATTAGGGTTGTGACGTTTTTTACCGTTTATAATCAATTTTTGGGTATTCTAGGCATGCACTATAGGTTATAAGAATTTTGAAAAATGACCTCCCAAAAGTACCCACAAAACAACAATTCCGATCTATAAAGTTACTGACTAAAACTTTTCATTCGAACTTATAAATGGAATACATACGGAAAAAACACACACACACAGATTTGTAAATCTAATACATTCTTCGCTCTGCTGAATATCTAAAAACAGTAAAAAACATTATAACCCGATTTATCATAAATTCGATTTTATTTTTTTAACATAACCTCCAAAATAATGGAGCTAGAAAGTTGAAACTTTCACCAACTACTAAAAATAATCACGGGCACAACTCATAAAATTTCCAAAAACATTTGACCAGTTTTGAGCTAAGTACAGAAATTTGAAAATATTGGAAATTTTTGTTTTTTTGTAAGTATTTATTCATAAAATTTTAATGTCTGATTATTAAGACCTGAAAATTCAACACAAACATATTCACGAGTCTGGCCGCTCTTTTAGATCTCTTCCATCAATTTCCATAAATTGAACTTTAATAGACTAAAATAATAAATAATAATAATAACAATACCTACCTAACTATTTATTCAAAACTATTATATATTAGGTATACTTAGGTACTAATACAAAATGAAGATAATCTTAATTCTAAAAATAACCAAATCATACACAATTTTTTTAGTATGACTGCGCATACAGTAAATACGTTTTTATTATATTATAAACCAAACTACATGTACTATTTTATTTAAAAAAAAAATACTATTGATGCCTTTGACAAAACTATTAAATTTGAATATAATACCAATTTTCTATGGAGGGATTTAATTGATAGTACACCCAAATAATTTTATGTTGTTGATCCTTTTAAGGTGCATTTATTCAGAAGAATTCTAACAATATTAATTTGATTAATTTTAAGTTACATTACACCTATACAGCCTCACATTAATAAGTATTTCATATAGAAAAATACACTGATGCAAAGTAAATTATAACTAATAGCAAACTATGTTATATACATAGGTATAATAAAAAGATAAATTTTCGGTTCACTATAATATCAATCGTCCAAATGAAAGCAAATAAATGGATAGTTTTTACTAGAGAACCTATATTCAGGCTCTCTAGTTTTCACTATGTTACACTTGTGATAGACAGAACCAAAAAAAAGGTACCCGATTACTCATTTCATATTTTACAATTTTGAAAACACCAATAGGAATTATAATACCATTTAATGTATTATTAAATCAGCACGAATATTTACATTTCAACACTTGTACAGCTTATCAGTATACCTATAGAATAAATACCACTTAAATTAAAGAAGTGCAACTTTTTTATTCGGGCTATTTGATATAATGTCAAATTAAACCATTATTTTTTTAAAACAAAATAAAAAATTTATAAATCATATATACTAAGAGTTATAATTCGATATTTCTTTTTTCAAATTCGATATGTTTAAATTTATGAACACATACAACTAGAATATTTTGAATTATTTTAAAATGTATGATGATAATATAAATGTAAATTCTTAAACTAAATGTTTTATCTTTTACTAAAAAACTTGAATTTTATAAAATATGTAGGGTATGTCAAAACTATTAAATGAAAAAGTGTATCATAAATAATTACACATATAAATAACTACGTACAGAAATATAAAACCTAAAATTTAATTTTTTTGTCACTAATTTTTAAATACCTTATGTTTATCCATATTTTGAGGAGGGCCTTTAATTATTTTCATGTCTTTGCAATTAGTTGAATCTTCATGCACTATATATAAACGTATGCGGTACATTTTAACCGCACCACAGACAAACACTAAAATTATATATTTATAAAGTCAAAAATTATTAATTAATAATTGAAAATAAATCACTAATACCTAAATATGGATTTTTTGTAAAATATCAAAAATATTAATGCAAAAGCATGTTTTGTTTTTGAAACGTTAAAATTAAGTATTCATAGAAAACGTCCGTCGAGTGATCTAGACACGTGAGCCGCAAGAAACAAACTGAATGAAATGATGTTTACACGCATTGCATATCGATTTTGACACAGGTGTTGCAGTATAGGTTCGATTCTAACACAGCTAGTGATCATACAGTAATAAAAGAAGGGAAACGTGCTCCCAAGAGTACTAGCGTGAGTCAAAACGAGAGAAATCATCACGTACGATTTGATTATAGGTAGAGTATACATTTTTGAAATGATCCTCAGTCAAAAAAGAGATTATCAAAAGGTATACTTTATGTTAAATGAAAAGTTGTACGAGATTTTTTTTGAGAAACGAATTATTATTATTGATTAAAAATAGTAATTAATGATATTATCATAGATTAAATATACATTATATATTTAATCTATGGTATAATGTATAGCAGCGGTTCTCAACCATAGGGTCTCAACTCAATTTTGGGTCGCGAATAATTTTGAATGGGTCGCTAAAAATTTACAATGTTGATATAATATTTTAATTTTGAACTACCAATGTGAATTAATTTTAAAAATAATTAATGAAACTTCTTTTGTAAATTATTTGATAAACAAACTTATAACCTCGCTTATAATTTTTCATTTTGGGCGTAGGTTTTAAAAAAATACACGAAGAGTAACAGTTTCTTTTAGTTACGATAGTTAAAAAATATTAAATGGATGTGGGAATAAGGGTAGCTCCCCAAAGAAATTATTTTCAAAAAGGTCGCGAGAAAAATTTAAAGTTATGAAAAATAATTCTTCAAATTATCATTCATGTGTTATTTAAAGTAAAATGTATAAGTACCTAACTAATTTATGTACCAATTTTATGTATTTACGTATTATAATATTTTGTTTGTATTAAAAGTTGATATTTGTCTACAAAAATAAAAAAGCCGAACATACTTCACACGATGAGTGTACTTCGCACGACGGGTGGTATTCTCTTGACGGGCGTATTAAATTTTAAAGAAACGATAAATCTTTTCTTCAGTAAAACGATTCTGAACGAAGGAAGTTAATAATATAAAAAAAAAAAAAATGTTCGAAAATTGTCCAAAATTTTTTTTCACATTTTCAAAATGTTCTCGCGCCAAAATCTTTTTTATAGGATTTTCTATCTATGTTTAAATTTTCATAAAATTCGGATCAAAAAATGATGGTTTCCGAGTCGTTTTTGTCAAATTTCGGGTAGTTTTTTCCAAAAATAAATTGAAGAATTGAGAAATTCAAAAAATGACCTCTCTAAAGTACAATCAATAGGCAAATCCGGTTTCAAAAAGTTATTGATCGAAACTTTTGGACAAGTATTGCTATACGAAAAGTTATACAAAGAAAAAATAAAAATAAAAAATAATAAAAAACATCATTGTAAAAACACTAGCTTCTTCACTTCATTCAGAATCTAAAACCATATTCAACGAAATTTGTTATTTTTTAGATAAGTATACTGTAAATTCCAAATGTAAATACATATAAAAAGCAATTAGCCGAGCCAAACTTTATGAAACTTGGAATATAGATAGAAAGGATAGCTTTCGTTTTTTTCTTTAAGATGAGAGAAATATGACATTTCTTGAAGCATTTTCTTTTTAGTTTTTTAGCATTACAGTAAAATTATTAACCACGATTCGCTAAAGTTATTTTTCTCATATCAATTTATCATTGGTTTCAAATTTAAAATAATCTAAGATGCCACCACCACTATCCTATTCGAAGAGTGAAAAATACTTAAAATTATCTGTCCAGCCTTCCCCACATTTTATATAATATCACATGCGAAATATTTTATTAATACGTATAAGGGTATGTATATGATATTGCCCCCCTCTTAACCAAAAAACCAAAGCCGCCACTGCTGTATGAAATAAATTAAGATTAGTACAGCACAATACTCTACATTATACTCATCTACAATATGTCAAATATTTAGTTTAACATCAAATAAGTAATAATAATTATCTTTTAGTACACCGAGGATAAGAAAAAGTAGGTAAACATCATCATTTACAACGCAACTAATACAATATGGATTAAGTACTAAATATATATATAATCACTAGTTAAATAAATACTTTGATAGGTAGGTACACTATCTTAGTCTGTGGTCTGGAAACAGAGAAACAAAATGGTTATACAAATTAAAATATGATTCTACATTCTCAAAAATATATGTGTGATATACATAAAAAAATTCATATACGACAATTTTACTAAAAAAACTATTATTTATAATAGTATAGTAAGTTTGTTTTGAAAACAAAAATAAATATTTTTTACTATTTTATACAGCCAATTTTATATTCCATTAGTAACTAAGAAAATGGAAAAAAAAAATTTGACAAGAAAAGGTGTTAGAAAAAAAATTATAAAAATAAAATTTTCACATACCTACCTATTAAAAATGTTCTATCACCAAAGATATAAGACTCTCATATTATTGTCTAAATTAGTGGTTCCCAACCTATGGATCGTGGCCCACTTGTGGGCCGTGAGTAACGTGGTACTAGACCGTAGACGGTAGTTGAGGTCCTAAACCAATGGTTAGCATATTTTAATTTATGCTGATTAGCATCAACATTGAGATTTTTATATTATTATGCATTGCAGTTTTCATAAAAATTAAGAAGATTATCTACTGAAAATTGCATCAACTACTGTTAAAGACTAGTTGATTAAACTGTCGTGTGACCACTGACTAGATATTAAATTTCTTTTTTAAGCCACAAATTTGGTTCTATTAAATTCTGAACGAAGTGAAGAAGCTAGTGTTTTTACAATGTTTATTTTTTTTTTCTGTATACACTTTTTCGTATAGATCTACTTGTCCAAAAGTTTCGATCAGTAACTTTTTGAAACTGAATTTACCTCTAATTGGTACGTTAGAGAGGTTAATTTTAAATTTCTCAATTCTTCAATTTTTTTTTTTTTTAAACTACCCAAAATTTGACAAAAACGATTCGGAAACCATCATTTTTTGATCCGAACTTTATGAAAATTTAAACATAGATAGAAAATAACATAAGAAAGATTTTTCTCTGTATTATATTTCAGTATTTTAATTACCTGGGCACTGTAGTCATCTTGCCTTACATCCACTTTACTACCCACCTCGTCAATTTGAATTTTATTTTTTTATTTTGTATTTTTTAATTTAGAAAACAACGGTGTGAACTGATTTTTCCCGAAATCATAAGCTTTGAAGTTATGGAAATTTGGAGTTTGCTGATGTTGAAATACAATTTAAATAAGCTTATTTTTTAATTTTTCTTATAATTTCTTTTTTCCTTAAAACTATTAAGGTGGACTTTTGGCAATACTTTTAATTTGTGAAACGTAGTAGTTACCTTGGTTAACTTTAGTTAACCAATTTACTGTGTTAGTGAGAGTACGCATTTCCAATGCATCAAAAACAAATGATGTCTGTTAATTTTGATTCATGACGTTATTTTTAAAACGTTAATTCGCCTTAGGTTCTAAAAAAATGAATCATTTATGGGTGGGTAGTAAATAAATTTGTTCTATTATATTTTTAATATGCGGTGGTTTTTTAGAAGTCAACTTGCTGTAATCAGGTACGTCACTGAGGGAGGGGCCTTAGGGGACCTGGCTCTCTAAGAAAATTCAGTGGCCCCGAACTAACCCCCTTAATAATTATCTATCACACTTTGAGTATTGATTGTTGATTCATTATGCACGTAAATCATGCAGCATGCTAGCGTTTTTACAAGACACTAGCGTTAATCAACATTGCAACAATATACATAATTATAAAAAGAACTTAAATAAGCAGCAGGACCGGCGAGAATATTGGGAGTGGGGAAGTGTGACAACCCCTCCCCCACTAACTCTTTTTATACTAATTAGTCAGCAAAGTATGATTTATAAACGAAGTCAGCAAATTGAGGGCGATACAAAAATAAAATGGGACCAATATATGGAAAAATGTCTAGTTACGAGGCTGTTGCTGTTACAGTAAGCTGTCAAATTGTCATCAATAGTTCATGTGGTTTATACTGTATATAGTGATAAAAAAAATAGTTTATTCAAATTTTTGTTATAAACTCTCCCCGAAAAAATATCCTGCGTACGCCACTGGCAGTATAACAAAATTGTAAAAATAAAATTGAAATGTACCTAATAAATTTTAATATAACAAGCTCAATAGAGGGGTATTTACCCTATAACCTCTCCCTTTGATCCGCCACTATTACTTACAATCTACAATCTACATACTTAATATCCACAGATCTGTGATCATTATCTGTGGTAATATCTAATCTGTAGAGAAGCCATAAATACCGTTATTTCTATAAACAATTTTTTTTAGAGACAATAAATAAAACTACAAAGATAATTGTAAAATAACTAGGTGTCTACTTAATTCACTGGTTTAATCTTAAGATTTTCCAGATTTTTTTTGTAGGGTCTGAGCATTATAAGTTATAACCTCGATTATAACCATGTAATATACATATTAGACATTTTTTATAGGACATAAGTTAAAAATTATAAACTATAGGTGTTACAATTAAAAGTACTCTTTTATTTATAAATAAAAACGTACCCTATAGCCGATGGCAGTGGCATTATCCTATCGTCGTTATCAATAACCTATTCTTTTCCGCCACTAAATCATCAGTAAATAAATAATAATAAGTGAAATTTGTTTATTTCTATTGTGGACATCATTTGATGAATTTCTTTTTAAGTAAGCACAAATTAAAAAAGAAAAACTAGCAAAACCATGTTAAACTTAATATATCCAATTCTAGTGATAATGATAAGCATTGAAATAATAGATATAATTGGTAGGTTAAAAAAATTAATAAAGTAATTCAAGAATATTTCAGTAACACCTGTCATAAAACTATTATACAGTGACTAAGCACGCCTATAATTACTTTTATTTGTCAACAATTAAGTTTGAGCAAGTTATTTTACCTTATATTTAAGTCTAATTGACTCTCTTCGTCTGACTCTGCTTTGAAACTCACTGACGCCATGTAAAAATGAATTTTCTTTGACAGCTGAACTCGGAGAATGGCATTTCGCCGACAATGATTTTCTCGAAATTTTTATTTTGGGAGCCATAAAAATTTATTTGCAAAAATAAAATTAAGCACACAATTTACAAACGTAAATACTACTTTATTTTATTTAAAAATTAAATCAGAGTCACAACACATTATCTAAATTGATAACACACAAAAGCTTCTAAACGAAATCATGTTCTGAACCACAAACACATTCGCGAATTTTGTCGATTGACTGTATGAATTGTTTGAATGTTTGAAACCAAGTCGAGTCTACTAAGCTAGATAACAACGGATTTTTTTTTCAAACATTTTTTGATAACAGATAACAGCGTGCCAGAGATAATTTATGCAACGTACCACCGCCCACACGGTTATAGTGATATAATACATCGGTATACCATAGTTGTGATAAAACAGTGTCGCCACCATAGACATATAAACGTATATACATATATCGTATAAGTATATATATATATATATTATACATATATTATATTTAATATTAATATATAAGACTCTTTGAGTAGATTCCTTGGATCCATGAACTTATCTATGCTTAAATAATATATGTCGGGTATTTTTGTTCAGGGTAATATCTGAAACTACTCATCTAATTGTTAAGCAGTTTTTTTAAAAAGATGGAGTATAACACGGAGGTTTTTATCCTAATTTAAATTCTATAAGTTAAAAAACAACCGAGTAATTTTATTAATGTTATAAATTATCGTATAATATGCTTTTGAGTCAGTAGAAAGCGCTACGGTAATCGTATCTATGACAGCTTAACTCCGAAATGGTTGAATGGATTTTAATACAGTTTACACTGTTAGACAATTTTATTGACCAAGGAAGGTTTGTAGATATAATTAAAAGTATATATTATAAAGTCTTGTACTCTCGAAAAGTATTCAACGGATTTCAGTACACTTTTCACTAATGGATTGGCTAAGTCTCGGGGAAAGTTTTATTGTATAATTCACATAGAAAAAATAAATTTAATTGCCGAAAGCAATAAAAATTTAAAAAAATAAGTAAGTATAGGAGGATTATAAATTTACGCATGCTGACGTGAAATGTACTAGCGCAGTGACATAACGATAACAATACGGCACAATAGTCTTGGGTTTGATCTGCGTATAAAAAATTCACTTTTTGCATTGTTTTACATACTTTTAGATTCTGAACGGAGTGAAGACGCTTATGCTTTTACAATGTTTATTATTTTTTTCTCTTTCTGGAAACAATTTTTCGAATAGAAATACTTGTCCAAAACTTTCGATCAGTATCTCTATAGAACCGGAATCATATCCAGATAGTACTTTAATTTTTCAATACTTTTTCCAAAAACGGGGAAAATCTGTCAAAAAATTGACAAAAAACGGCAAAATATACAATTACCGGAATTTTTGTAAAATTGAAAATTACTTTTTAACATATCTTCCAAAATAATACAGCTAGGGACTTGAAACTTTCACCAACTACTAAAAAGGGTTACAAAAACATTTCATAAAAACTAAAAAAATGTTTAATCAATTTTGAGTTTAGTACATTTTGAAAATTTCGGAAATTTCTCATTTTTGGTTAGATACGTAATAAAATTTTTGATTTCTGATATTAAAACTTGAAAATTTAATATGATCTTACTAACATTTATGTCTAATTGACCTGAAAAAATCTCAAAAATAGTAAGTCAACTTTTTTCTCTATAACCGTTTGAATTTAGAATTTGGACGAAATTCGTTAGTTTTACGTAAAATTACGCACATATGAAATATGATAATAGATTTTCTCATCCTAAATTATCCAAAACTATCTAAAAACGCATTAAATACGTTTTTGGATGTCCTGTGGCAACACAAACTTTTTTTTTTAATTGCAATACCCCCCCTTATTTTTGCTATCAAATTTTTTTCAAGTAACTTTCCTGTGAATTTTTATGTATTGAAATTAAAATTCAAATGTGAAATTTATATTTTAAAACATTACGAGTTAATTAGATGTAAGCTGGTAAAATGATAGATTCAAAATAATTACATACCTACCGAATACGTTGATAACTAAAATATGTGTCTAAAAGACTATTTATTATTCTTAATACTTAAATTTGAACAATTTAAAAACTATTCGTTTGAATTTTAATCTGAATACATCTAAATTCACAGAAATGAATAAAATCCCGCCATTAAAACGGGGGGGAGATGCAATCTGGGAGAAAAAGTAATATTATTATTAAATATGTGAAGGTACATTTGCCACCCCCACTTACCTAATACAGATCATTTAGTGAGTTGTCACATATTTATTTTCCCGGGCCGGTCTGAAGTCCTAATCCGTCCCTGAATGCACATATAACAAAGCAAAGCAAAGCATGGACAGTGACCGATTATCATCACTATGTATGATAAGTGTACATAGAGAGACACTAGATTCTAGAAGAGGATGCGAAATTCACTGAAAATATTGTGATTGAGAAATTTGGAAAAATCATTTACAGTAACTATAAACGTTTAGGTTATTATTTAAAACACATACATGATATAGAATGATAACATTGAAGACATAATATGATCATTGATCAATGATATGGAAAAAAGTAAAATGATTAAACGTAACACATTTTCAAATTTCGCTTCCCACATACTTAATTTTCATCAATTAAATACAGTGACAAGTTTAGGTGTAATGAAGTTTATACGGCTTCTCTTTATTTCCTCTGATAAAATATTCATTTTAGTTGTTTCTTCTGTAATATCATATTTGGATAAATTGGAAGAATCTAATGAAAAATTGAAAATATTTTCAATTACTGCAGAGTTGTAATTTGACGAAGTAGTTGATGGTTGTAAAATTTGATTTTCTATTTTAGTTTTTCCATGACATCCTGTAATTTTTTATCGATTCCGCCAAAACAACCAGGTCTTTCAGAAAGCATTTGATTTATCGAAAATTACCTATCTATTTCTATTTACACCATATTAAGTACATTTGAATGGAAAATATAAAACAAATTATTTAATTAATCTAAAAATTCGTTTTTCTTCAAAAGAAATGTCTCACATTCTTTTTACGCATTTTTATGAAGACTACGCCATTTATCGTACAGACTTCTTAATTTAGCTATACAATGTTGAACAGCTCTAATAGAAATTTTCGTTTTTTCTCAAAAAATACTGCACTTACGAACTGCCAAACTTGCACTTTTTGAAATGTTTTATTTCATCATTCTTAGATTATTAAAAATTATATAGAACTTACTGATCCAATTAGATGTATTTGGTTAGTACTACAAATCTTTTTAGCCATATTTAATAAAATAAGTGAATACAGAATAATTATAAGTATAACAAAAACAACAACACAAACATGTCTAAATACAATTAGTAATGAAATCGTGACAATTATCTATAACGATATCAGTATTCACTAATTATATTTTACTGATAAACAATTATTATATTAAAATCAAATTGTTCATTAAAATAGAATAAATGCTGATAACATGTGTTTAATCGATAACCTATATTTTATATTGTAATGTTAAAAGTTATGACTAATATCACCTATTTATAAAAATTGGATAATTTGAAAAAAACCATAATTTAGAATCTGAGTGGAGTGAAAAAGCTTATGATTTTAAAATAATGTTAATTTTTTTAGATTCTGAGCAGAGGGAAGAAGCTTATGATTTCACAATGATGTTTATTTATTTTATTTTTTTTTTCTCTTTCTGGAAACACTTTTTCGTACAGAAATACTTATCCAAAAGTTTCGATCAGTATCTCTATAGAACCCAAATCATACCCAAATGGTACTTCAAAGAGGTCATTTTTCCAATTTCTTAATACTTTTTCTAAAAACAGGGAAAATCTGTCTAAGAATTGACAAAAAACGGCAAAATATGCTATTTCCGTTAAATTGAAAATTACTTTTTAATATAACTTCTAAAATAATAAAGCTAGGAACTTGAAACTTTCACCAACTACAAAAATGGTCACGAAAACATCTCATTAAATTTCAAAAAGAATTGATCAATTTTGAGTTAAGTAGAACATTTTGAAAATTTCAGAAATTTCTCATTTTTGTTAGTTTTTTTGTAATAAAATTTTTGAATTTTTTTCCTTTTTTTTTGATAACATAACTAGTACATTAATACACAAGTTTGATCATTTACGCGAATAACGAATTGCACATTGCTTATTCTATTTTTGAATAATAATTGTTAAACATATTGTAAATTACTATTATTGTATATTAAATGAAGCACCACTCAGAATCAATTTATTAAAGAAATGATTTATTGTTTTTTTTTAATTCAACACACCCGCTAAGAGTAAACCACCCAAGATGCGAAGAACACCCCAAGGTGCGAAGTACACATTTTTTTTATAAATTCTTTGTGAAACAAAGAACTAAAATGTATAGACAAGAAAGCTGGACTTTTTTCACAACACGGATATTCTTCGCTCCTAGGGTCAGATACTCTTAATGAATTTGTAAAATTTTAAAGAAATAATAATAATTTCTTCAATAAGACGATTCTGAACAAAGGAAGTTAACAATATAAAGAACAATAATAGTTGTCATTTTCAATACACCCACCAAGGATATCTGACCCGAAGAGCGAAGAATATACGTGGTGCGAAGTATGTCCGGCTTTCTTGTCTATATTTTACTTTACTTTACTTTACTTTATCCAACAAATAAAGAAACCGGAAAAAAAAAGGAATAAAAAAAAAGTGTTAGAAAAATGTCCAAATTTTTTTTCATATTTTCAAAATTATCTTAAGCCAAAATGTTTCTCATATTATAGTCTATCTATATTTAAATTTTCATAAAGTTTGGATCAAAAAATAATGGTTTGCAAGTCATTTTTATTAAATTTTGGGTAGTTTTTCCAAAAGAAAAAAAAAAAAATTGAAGAATTGAGAAATTGAGGCAAATTCGATTTCAAAAAGTTGCTAATCGTCGCTTTTGGACAATTAGATCCATACTAAATATGTTCATAGAAAAAATAATAAACATCATTGTAAAAACAGTGGCTTGTTCACTTCGTTCAGTATCTTAAGTAGTTATGATAACGTGTCAGAATAATATATAATGTATATTAGATTAGAATTAAATACTATTATTTTAGAGGGGTACTATCTATAATAAATTTTCTAATTTAATTGATTATATCAGTTTTTGTAATTACTCTTATTAATAGGTTTTAGAGTTGATTGCATTTTTTTATGCCCCACAATAAATTTTTGATATTGTTAATTACTTACGGTAAATTTTATTACGAGGGGGGGGGATAGACTGTAGACTCACGGTGTGATAAAAAATTTTTTTTTATAAGGCTCATTAATAAATCTTTAATAATTGAGCTTCCTTCTATTTTATTCCGATTTCACCATGGGTATTTTACCTAGAAAAGTAAAAAAACATTATTATGTTTTCACATAAATACTATAATTTATCATTTCCATGGTTATTATTTGTTATGTTATCATGGCATGACATGACATGTTATAATAATTGTTGGAACGTTAATATGAGTTATGATATCTATTGATAGTTCACCATGGAACAAAACGTATCGTTATGCACGGTTTATATAGGTGTGTTTTCTTATGCGATGATATTGTAAACAGTGCCGGATCTACAATTTACGTCACCTGGGGCACAACATAATATTAGCGCCCCTTTAAGTTACCAAAAAAAAAATTTATTTCATATTATTTGAAATTTGCGCCCCTTCATGATTAGCGCCCGGGGCATGTGCCCCGGATTGCCCCCCCCTCAGATCCGGCACTGATTGTAAATAAGTGAAGAAAGTTTATCACCTCAAATTATGAAGCAAAAAGCAATAAATTGAACATTTTGGAAATATTAATGAATTTAAAGTATTTATGAATTGTGATGAAAGATTTGTAAAAAGGTAGATTTTTAACTATTCAATTTTTAAATAAATAAAAATGTAATGAAAAGGAAGGGGTACAGTGCTTGTAATCATTTAAACATAATTATTTACTTTTCGGCATATTTCCAAGACTTTACGACTACACCACTGCCCTTAGTGTGAAGTATGTCCGGCTTTTTTATCTATACTTTACAATGTAGTATGTATACTTAATATGTTCATTTCACTTCACTTCACTTTAATTTACTTTTTTTAGAATATTTTTATTTTTTACTTATTAAAATATTAAACTTATTATAATAGTAAATACCAATCTAAATATCGCACCCTTGGTGCAATACTGCCATAATTCAAAAAACATAGTTTTGAGATTTTTCATTTAGAATTTGAAAATTCTAAATGCTATTCAACGTTTATTTTTTAAGATTTGGTTTTGCCATTTAAAAATTATATTGATATTACATAAAACTTATTATTTTTTTATTATAAATATGAAAAAACGATTTAATGCCAAAATACTAGGGTTATGGCAGTTTAAAGTTTGTAAATTATAATACAAAACTGCCACTTTTAAATTTATGACACTTTCAAATATTATATTTCTCTTTGTTTACGCCACAATCCAAATTATGGCGATTTTGTTTTGTAATATCACACAGTATGTCATTAGGGGTAAAAATACAAAACTACCACAAAACGAAATATGGCGGTTTACAATTTGTATTATTATTTTAATTGGACGCTATAAAATGACGTCGAACCACCATAAACCGAAATATGGTACTTTTGAATTTTAAAATTTGTATTGTTTTGATAACTAGTGAAAATAAAAACTGAAATATTTTGGTTTATGGCAATATTAATTTGAGTTAGTTACTGATTTCTCATACTAAAAGACAGAATCAACGATTATTATTCAACTTATATTGTAATAGAACTTATGGCGTTCTTGTATTTTTGTAGAATGAAAACATTTCTATCTAACAGTGGTTATAACTTAATAATCTCTTTTTTTGAGTTATGGTGGTCTTACACCAAGGGTGCGATATATAGGGGCAATGTTATGTTCTTTTGTTAAGCTTTTATAAATTGTTTTGAATATTATTATATAACAACGATATTTTATAATTATTATATCATGTTTTCGAATTTTAGCGCCTTTATTTCTTAAAATGACTACAAAATATACACACAATCACATGTATTCAACAGGAAATCACAAAACAGGAACGACAAAAATGAATATTATATTTTGTACACCAATGTTATATTCTAATTTAACATACTTATATTTTTAATTTAGTTATTTATTTTCATTTCTTTTGGACAAAACTTTTGGACAAGTATATCTATACGAAAACGTGTTACAGAAAATAAAAATAAAAATAAAAAAAGCGGACATACTTCGCACGATGGGTGTACTTCGCACGACGGGTGGTATTCTCTTGACGGGCGTATTAAATTTTAAAGAAACGATAAATCATTTCTTCAGTAAAACGATTCTGAACGA
>JAIPRM010008211.1:0-16174 GCA_025469315.1 Stegophylla sp. TES_Ste_2020
TAATAAGTTTAATAGCCTTGAAAAAAAATCTCAATTGTTTAACAATCATTTTTTTATATTTGTTTAAATAGTTGTATGACACTATAGATATTTTATGTAAGATATAAATATTTTTCAATCCTCAAACGTCATTAAACATTTAACTTTAAATTTAGTAAAAACAAATTTTATCATTAGATTTCAGATACGTTTCCTTACCTGTAATTAATTGTTATTACGATATACTGGTATTCGCATACAAAATTACAGTTGTAATTTCAATTAATCCATAAAAATCATTTTTAGATAGAACTCGCAGGGTGTGCAAATGCATGCCCTGCACACCCCGTGGCCACGCCTATGCCTGACTACACGATGTGATCCTTGACCAGAAAAGTGTAATGACCACTGATCTAGATTATGATGACAGGAGTAATAGCTGGTAATAAATTCAAATTTTTATTACACTTAAAAATAACATACACACGCGCACACGCACACTAAATAATAAATTCCCAAATCGATTTTTGTACGAATGTGTAATAATATAAAGCCAGAGAACGCAATATTATTACGTTATGACGTCACGATATTTTTTTACACTTTTCCATTTCGTTATTTACGTTTTTGGTATTGTAATAATTACGAATTTATAACCGTAACGTTATTACATAGTGTTATAATGGTAATTGGATACACAATCACACGTTTTTAACGAATTATATTTTGACGTTAAATACGAGTATTACTACACTGTATTTTTTTCGAAAACATCAGAAACTACTCAATGTACACGTGAGTTATGTTTATGAATAGAATGGGCATTTTTTTTTTTTTACCTTCATAAAATACGATTTCGCCGTAATTATAATATCGAGTCGCACGTATTCAGCGGCACGAGTACTTATTGGATTTTCGTTTTGAATTTTTATTTTTTTTTCACATTTTGTCGACGAAGTTCAACCGCAAAATGTTTGAAATATCGTCGTTGAACTTTGTGACAAGCCGTATTTTAATCGTGTTTCGGAATTTATAAACTCGCGTTATTACATATACGTATTTTTTCGGTATAGTTTACAATTACAATTTTGTCGGCTGCCGTCGACAGCGAAAGAAAAAGAAATACTACCGCTGGTAGTTACAATTTCATCTATGACAGTTATGAATTTCCATTGGCTCATATATTTGTTTTTCTTTATCATACACTTATGCATTTATTCATACATGTAATAAAATAATATACAGGGTGTTTCAGTGTCTTACTTGTTAGTAACACTAGTCATCAATTCTCAAGAAGGGAATGACAAAATTTTATTTTATCTCTAAAATTCCGGACTTGGTCTATTAACTTAGCAAATAATTTTTAATACCAAAATAAATAACTTCACGTTATTTGTCGGACTATTCTACCCTAATACGATATGTCATATCATTATTTTTTCTAGATGATGTCATCAATATTCCAACAAAATGTGATGTATCATGACCATCACCTTTTTTAAAGCGATGTGATATATTTTTGAAAACTCAACTGGTCAAATTTTTAAGCAAATAATTTTGGAATTTCAAAAAATGACCTTATAATGTATCCATCAGGCAAATTGTGATTCAAGAAGTTGCTGGTTGAAACTTGTGTTTATAGAAAAAAATGTAAAAAGTGAACATCATTATATAAACACTAGCTCCTTCTCTCGTCTCTCCACTCAGAATCTAAAATTATATTGAATTATAATTTTATTTTTAAAGTAGCCATGTAAAAAAGTTATTTGACCTTCATTAAATGTTTGCTACTCTATTTGAAAACTGAGACGGCACCCCTGTGTATCATTGGTTCTTCTTCTATGTGTTGTAGATAACAATTTAATTTTCTTTAAGTTGATTTAATTTGCCTTTTTGAAACCTACATTATTCAATCGGAGCCTATAGGACAAGATGAGAATAATACTAAAACAATACCTTAAAAATTTCAAAATTTTTTTGAACCAATCACTTGAAGCAATTATTATTTAATTTAAAAACATGGAATACAAAATAAGAATAACTGTTAAAAAAAAAAAAAAAAAACAGTTAAGAACAATAGTGTACTGCACAAAGAAACGATTTCCACTGCAAATCTAATTTTTTCACTGCACAAAATGTGTCTTACTGTACACTAAAAAAAAAAAAAAAAAAAATCCTGCGTCTAACGAGCCCATCAAACATCACTCTGTGTCACTCGCTAATAACAACTCATTTTTTACTCGACTCACATTATATAAATAAATAAACGCTCGTTTAAACTACGCGAAAACTGTAATGATAAATAATAATTATTAGGTCACGTCACCGAGTGAACCGTAGTCATTACTTTTCGTTTTGAAATTTCGATTTTACGATAAATTACCACTCGTACGTTGTTTTCCTGACAGAATTTTTTCAAAAACACGTTAGTTTTATGACTGTGATCCTTGTTTGATGAAATATTCAAGATAGCATTTTCTTTTTTGTAGAATTTCTTTGTAGGAAATTTAGTTCTCTATAAAAGAACTCACAAAAATGTTCTACTTGTAAATCATGTTTGAGTAAGAATGTAGTTTTCCCATTGTTAGTTAAATGGTTTGATTTGCGTTGGTCACAGGTTTGTTCTTCCGGATTATAGAGATTCTACTCAGTGAGCATATTATAATATTTCGTGTGTACACACATTATAATAAAATATGCACGATCGATCGACGTTATTTTATAAAGTATTAAACGAGGGATTTCGGTGTGTGGGAAAGTCTCGAGATTAAGTTAACGGGCGGAAGAGGACGAAATGCGAAACTCAGAGATGCGAATATTATTATAACGGATAATGAACCGTTTTTTTTTGCATTGGCATCCGTTTTATCATGTAGATTTAAAATTATTTATAAGCTCACGTTCCCTTTTTTTTTCTGCTTATCGAGTTCCGCCCGAACAACAGCTCGTACACTTCTGAAAAATACTCTGTATAAGTACTGCGTATCGAGTAAAACTTATCTCGGAGAAATGTGAATTTCAAATTATATTCTCAAGTAAAATAGTTATTACGTTTTAGGGCAGTTTTGATTCCCGAGGCTTTTTAATCATTCATTTGTATATTTCGATGACACATTATTAAATACATTGTAAAAAACATAACATTTTTTACTAAATTAATATTATTATTATTATTATCACGAAACAGTCACATCTTTGGTATGGTATTTATTTGGGTACACATTGAGACAGTCAGACACAGGTTAAGATCATTTATCGATCATGATAACAGCCCTCTTTATAGCTTTTAGACTCTGAGTGGAACGAAGAAGCTAGTGTTTTTACAATGATATTTATTTTTATTATTATTATATATTTTATTTTATGTACACAATTTTCTATATAAATACTTGTCCACAAGATTTGACCAGTATCTTTTTGAATTAGACTTTACCTTTAAATGGTGCTGTTAGAAGAAATCTTTCCTTTCATTCGCTATTCCGCCCATATTCCGTTTATCTACTTCGTCTTTTTTCTCTTCATTAATTAATATTCATGTTGACGAATAAAAATTATAATATTATAATACAAAAAACCCTAGTAGCTTATCCAGCCATAATGTATCGTAAAAAAACAACATCATAATACTGTTATAGGTCAATAAAATAATAATATACTACGTGAGCTTGATATTACGACTACTAATAACGATTCCTAAACTTCTGTTTTTTTTATTTATTTTATTCGTGTGACATTGTAACATAATTCAAATACTGCCGTTTTATTTGGACAAGAAAATAGTGGAATAGATGTTTTTAATTCATCAGAGGTTCCTAGTTATTTACATAAAAAAAATATTAAATTGTGTAAGAGAAATAAATTGTATGAAATCTGGATCGTTAATATCACCTCTTCCACCACATGACGAATATAGTATAATAAACTTTTCGCAATGGTCACCATTTTTTTTTTTTTTATGTTAGGAGCAGGAACTGTAATGTAAAAAACCTTTCTTTACTTCGAATGGAACGGGGGGGGGGGAATATATATATATTAAATTTCAATCTAATGCTGTGGTGAAGCGACTTCACGTCGGTTTTATTTCTTACGCGCAAAGCTCTAAAATCGATTCGAGTTTAAACTTGTCGTAAGAAAAAGCATCACTCTTTGAACATCAAATAATATATTTTATAGGTTTCTCTCGAATCGTATAAACGTGGTTTTTTTGTATTAAAATGTTTTAAGTTAAGTGTACCGCAAGGTCAACTTATTTCGAAAATTATAAAAAAAAGACACAAATTTGGATATTCTAATGAAAATCTTGACTTTTTAAGTTAAGATATTTTTAAGTACAAGGGTTGGTAACGGTGTTGCATCTGAACATTTTTCGGGTCAGTAAATATTATGTAAAAATATATTTCTTCGATGAAAGAAAAGAATTTAAATTCAGTTGCAGCAAATAAAAAATATCATTGGTCTATGAGGAAGAGTTTTACCTCATTTTATATCATGATACCTATGTAGTGAAGGAAAATATATTATGCTTTTTATTTTCTGATAGAAATATTTTATAAAATACATATTTTATTTTTAGGTCACGATAAGATAATATACTTGAATGATTTTTATTGTAAAAAGGCTTCTTAAAAACATTAAAAAATCCTTGTTTTAGAAATTAGTTAAATTTTTCCCGTGATGTCATTCATTCAGTGAAATGTAATTAATATTTTCTTAATAAATTATTCCTACTTTTATATTTATTAGACGTGAGATTCTTTTTCTTTTTTTTTTTTTTTTAATAGGTAGTTTAAAAACATAAGTCTATGTTTCAGCTATCTATATTATTCGAAAGTGGAATTTCTAGAAACTATCCGTGGAGAAAACATAAATAAATAGGCCATTTATTGGGATGATTAGTTGAAGTCGTTGGAAATCAATTGACGTTGATCATATTATACCAATGGTACAACATTTTGGTTTAGTGATTTTCATACATCCTGAAAAACAATGACTTAAACAGGCCTGACATACTTTGCACTATGAATATACTACGCTCTCCAGGTGGCATATTCTTGGTGGGTGTATTGGATTTTAAAGAAACGATAAATAATTTCTTCAACTCTACGATTCTGAGCAAAGTTTACACAAATTTAATGTTAACATTAATTGAGTATTGTGTTACCATGGTCACAGTGGTTTCCATAGATACAATGGTTACAATTATATATACTTATTTATTATGATTATTATTATTTTGATAATCGGTAAATGGTTAAAATTGGTTTTGGAACATAGAATATTTTTAAATTCCACAGAAAGTGAATTCGTCTGCTTGTCACACATCACTTCTTTCACAGATTTTATAATAAATCAAAGACTATAGAAACATATTAATGGGTATAATATCTATCTCGGCCCATAAAATTACCGCTAGGTGATATAGCATCACACCACTCTCCTAATCCTTGATTATAAGTCGACGAAGACGAAAAAATAACCAATGGTTCAATATGTCATCTACATAACTTTTTCGGTTCAGTATGTTATTATCAGCTATAACTGTTATATTATTAAATTTGTCATAGACACCATGATTATCTTATGGTTTTGTGTTTAAACCTATATCCTATTTTTTATTTCAAAATATCTTACACAGGCCATGAGGTTGATTCATTCGAAATTATTCTCTGGTATAAAATGCCTCAATTTTCATTCATAAAACAAATTTTGTTCATATTGTTGAAATCAACGTAGGCTTGTCGGCTGTACTGCTACGAACAGTGTTTTGTACGTATTAAACTCATAGAACCTTAATACTCTGTGATTTTCCCGTACTAAACTTAAATTTACAATTTGGTGAAGTAAAAGTCAGTTTTTTCTATCAACTTTTTTTCGGTTTATAACATATTACATGAAAAATAGAATACGGTAGATATCATCGTCAGTGAACCCGAACCAAATAATGTGAAAAAAATATTACTCGTTTTCGAAAACTCACCGAACCAATCGAAAACCAAAAGGGGCCGTTGTTGATGGCATAATTTATAAAACCGTTAGATTGAATACTACGACGTCTTAGAGGGAAAAAATATTATTCTACGCACACCACGCGCGTCGTCGGAATTACGCGCGGATCGGAGAGGAGAATTTCAAAAGTTGATGAGCTAAGCCGAATTGTAAAAAAACAAAAAAAAAGTTTACGGTACAAAATATTATTATTCTCACCGTATAAACACGTACCTGTGATGTAGTGAACACGCCGTTCTGCCGCCGCCGCTCACGTGCGCGCAGTATAAATTATTGTAATCGAGCCACAAACGAACGTGCGAGAATTCGCCATAAATTCGGTTGGCGGTATTCAAAGTAGAAATTTCCCGGTAAAAATTAATTTAAGTTTATAACCCGCACCCAGACAACATAATCATCGTAAAAATTATAATTTTTACCCATTTAATTATAAATTATAATGCACATAATTTCTTTTGGAAATTACACTGTGAACATAGGCTTAGCCTTCCCCACACTCTTCCATCAAAAAAAAATAAAAAATAAAAAATAATAATAATAATAATAATAATGAATAACTAAATACACTTCCAGCGCCCCTTAAATTACATTAAATAAAATATTATGGTTTTAATTCACTTATACGAAATAGATTTTGAAAAAGAAAAATGTCATATTACAAAAGATTTTTAGATTCTGAACGAAGTGAATGATTTTACAATGATGTTTATTTTTTTTATTTTTTCTCTTACTATGAACACTTTTTCGTTTAGAAATACTTGTCCGAAAGTTTCGATCAGTATCTGTATAGAACCGAAATCACACCCAGATGGTACTTTAAAGAGGTCATTTTTCCAATTTCTCAATAATTTTTCCAAAAACGGGGAAAAACTATCGAAAAATTGACGAAAAACGGCAAAATACGCAATTACCGAAATATCCGTAAAACTGAAAATTACTTTTTGAAATAACTTCTAAAATAATGCAGCTAGAGACTTGAAATTTTTACCGACCACTAAAAATAGCTACAGAAACATGTCGTAAAAATTTGAAAAAGATTTGATTAATTTTGAGTTGAGTACGGCATTTTGAAAATTTCGGAAAGATCTCATTTTTTGTTAGTTTTTATGTAATAAAATTTTTGATTTTTGATATAAACACTTGAAAATGTAATATGATCTTGCTCACATATATGTCTACTTGACCTGAAAAAATCTCAAAAATCGTTAGTCAACTTTTTTTTTTATACCCGTTTGAATTTAGAATTTCGACGGATTTCGTTAGTTTTTCCTAAAATTACGTACTTTAACGTACATATAAGAAAATTGATTTAACCGAATGTTTTGAAATTTAGTGCCTAGATAGAAAATTTCATTATGAATATTTTGGTGCAATAAAATTTCTTACGGACGAATAATTTTACAAGGGTTTGATTGAAAAAAAATTGGAGAAAATACAGACAGATATTGCGAAATATCTATATATTATAAGCATTTAATTACTGAATATTTTATTGCATCATATGTATTTTTCGACGCTGAATACAATGGTGTGAATTAAAATCCACATGCAACAATAATTTTCTATCTATTTTATTCTATTTTGAAAATTCAATATTTTCGGTTATTAATTATTATACTACATATCTACTAATTCACCTACATGGTCAAGTTATGTGCTGCGGCCTAGTGGTAAAGAACCCGGCCTAGCATGCCGACAGTACCAGGTTCGATTCTAGCCCAACTCTCCGAATTTTTGCATTTTTTTTTTTTTTCTTATATTATTTACTTCCTTCGTTCAGAATCGTTTTACTGAAGAAATGATTTATCGTTTCTTTAAAATTTAATGCGCCTGTCAAGAGAATACCACCCGTCGTGCGAAGTATGTCCGGCTTTTTTTTTATTTTTTGACTTATATTAATATTTGAGATTAGTAAATATTAGTATTAGTAGAAATTTTAAATGTCAGCTTTTGATTTTTGACTTTAAATATTTGCGAATTAATCAGGTAAAATTGTAATTATGATTTTGATTTCAAAATCAATGCAGTAGGACGTAACGTATGATCATCAGAAGATAAAATAATGACCTCTCATCTTACTGCCACTGTTAATATTGAAAACTGTTTATTATACAGTCGAATCAAATATCCCGTGCAACAAATATTATACGTATAAGACCAACGTTTGATTCAATGACTCTCGAATAATATAAATGTAATTTTTCCAATTCACTTTTTCCAATATTACTTTCAATATTCATTTATATGTAAACATATATATATATATATATATATATATATATGCAAATTGATTTTTGGGAATTTATAAGAAAACGTATAACGTTACTTTTCAATAAAGTTATGAAACCCATATCTAAAAGAGAAGAAGGGGAGAGAGAGAAAGAGAGAAAGAGAGAGAGATATGCCTAAAACAGTAGGTAGTAGTGAGTGGATAGACAAGTGTAATATCTGAAGTTGTTTTCGAGATCGACGTTGAGGGCTTAGCCAGGTGAGGGGGAGAGATAATCGTCAATAACAAAATGTAAAACACGCTCTGTATTGATATTTCTAAAATAGTGAAATGGAAATTGGCCATGCACCACCTCACCGACCAATGTATACGGTTTTTCGTATAGAAATACCATTCCAAAAAATTCGTAAAGTTACTTTTAAGATCACAATTTTTACCCCAACGGTACTTTAAAGAATTATTTCTTTTAAATTCTTAGTACCCATTTTCTCCAAAATTGAGGAAAATCTGCTAAAAAAAATTTGGTGAAAACGGCTAAATACTTAATTTTATGAAATCGATTATTTTGATTCTAAAATTTTTTTACAGGCATTTAAATTTTAAAATTATGACTGAAATGACGGTTAATTCAAAAATTGGCAGATTTATTTTCATTAAAATTATTCAATATTTTCAGTTTATTGTTTTTAGAGCGGAAAGTTTTATACAAGATTACTAATTATTGTATTTCTGGTCTAGTATTGATTGGGAAATATTTCGATTTCTACGTAGTTTAAGTTTTTGAATAGTGACTAAATAATTAAAACTGATTACATAAAAGTCTGGCAAACAGCTTATTTTTCCAATATCATTCAACTTGTCAGTAATTGTTCTTTGTTTTCGGAAGATATATATAATAAAATAAAGTAATGTAAACCACCGGATTCACTACACAATAAATATGAAATTGAATTATTACTATTATTAATATTGTAATAAAATCACTAGGACGTTAGATCCCTTTGGGGTAGTTACAATCGGAGTGTTTGAGCGAAAACTGAAGTTGAAGTTGAAATTCGAGTGTGTATTGTATTAATTATTAGTGTGTAGTGTATTAATCATTATTTTACATTAAGATTTAATGTTACTTATGATTTTTATTTGGAAATCAGATACATTAGAGATATAAAAAGTAAGTGGGAATGAGTATAATATTTTATTTATGGCGTAGGTATATCTACTTAATACTTATGTTATGTTATCGAACTGATACATGATGTCTGTAAATTATTAAAA
Source organism: Stegophylla sp. TES_Ste_2020 (assembly GCA_025469315.1). Lineage (NCBI taxonomy): Eukaryota > Metazoa > Arthropoda > Insecta > Hemiptera > Aphididae > Stegophylla > Stegophylla sp. TES_Ste_2020. The sequence continues at coordinate 9,491 of JAIPRM010008211.1, forward strand.
CTTATTGTATTATTAGTATATTTTAATAATCAATAGGTCTTTTTATATGTAATATCGATGAATTCAAACGTTTTATTTGTTTCAATTGCTCTAAATTTATTACACTTAAAATATATTCAGAATTAATTTTGCTTTAACCTACGAAAACTGAGCAATCCAAGAATTTCCAAACCTAGTTAACCTGTATATTTATACATTATATAGAGATATAATACTTATATATCTGAAGAAAAAAGGAAGAGCTGGAAATCTGTTCGCTAATAAATACTGTCTAACAATAAATACGAATTATTGACAGTGATAAGTATAAGTTTGTGTTTATTAATTACATTCTGTACAAGTGTTACTTGAAAAACGGATTTTGATGAATTTATTATGGGGGTAAATTTATATTCCGAGCAAGTAAAAGTGGTATCGAAAATCACGCAAATTGTTCTTTATATAATTTATTAACTTATTTTGTTCAGAATAGTCTTATTGAAGAAATCGTTTCTTTAAAATTATACACACCCTTCAACAGTATCTGACCCGAGGAGCGAAGAATATCTGTGGTGCGAAGTATGTCCGGCTTTCTTGTCTATACTTTACTTTACTTTTTTAAATATTTAATTATATTTCTGAATAATCTCAAAACATCTGTTATCAAAAAAAATAAATTAATTAAATGTGTAAAACGCATGCGGAATTTAAATCACTCCAATTATTTTCCTTTTGAACTCGGATTAAAATTGATAAAATTAACTTTAGCTAATTTTTTATCAGATAAATAAAAAATATGCCACAATATTGAAAACAAATTTTATTATAGTTGATATGAATATTTAAAATAATGAAAATGAAGTTATGAACTCGTTATTTTTCTTTTGTATATTGGACAAAATAGTTCGTTATTGACGTAAAAAGCCGAGAATCGAATGTGATTGGAATTAGTTATTTAGATTTGTATAATATGTTTGAAAATACATTTCAATCTAGAAAGAGAACGTCCAAAGCGTATAAAAAGGAAAAAAAAAATACAAAAGTCATCAACATCCCCCAGTCGACGTTTCTCAGTTATTTGCATACATATTAAAGAACTCAACACTATGTTGAATAGTAGCGGAGGAACGTCAGACTGTAAGTCTGACGTAGAAGTCCGGAAAAAAACGTCAAGCAACCCGGGTGGAATTAGGAAAACGTACTTTAGATAGTGACAGAGGTATGCAGATTTGTTTTGTGTAGTGATACATTTCTTTTGTTTTATCTTTATTTGAAATAGTACGGTTTAAAACTAATGTGGCGCACACTTGTAATTTTTCGTTTTAACCGTTTTAACGTGATTCGTTGTTATCAAGACGTCTTTATTTTACCTTATATTTATTTATTTGATATACAAATTGATATATTATTGTTATTGGTTCAATTATTGTTTATAACTGTTCGTGTCTCAACTATTCGTATCGTATTTTTTTATCACTCCTCTGAAAATATCAGTTTGTTAAATTATTATCGCTTTAAAAATATTATAAGTGCAAGAAGTCGTTATTCTTCATCACTTCCATCGTGCACTCGGATGAGAAATGTTCTCTTCAATACTACATGATTTCTTAGCATTATCCACGTGCAAATTGTATTTATTAAATTAAAAATTCCATTTTAAAAAATATATACGGTGGTCATTTTTAGATTCTGGCTGGACCAAAGAAGCTAATGTTTTTAAAATGATGTTTATTATTTATTATTATTATTATTACTATTATTATGTGTTCACGCGTTTGTAAAGAAATACTTGTCAAAAAATTTCAACCAGGAAATTTTTAAATTAGAGCTTTGGTCTAAAACCTAGATAGTATTTTTAAGAGGTAGTTTTCGAAATTCTCGATAATTTTTCCAAAATTTGGGAAAAGCTATCTGTAATTTGATAAAATACCTTTAAAACTATTATATATGTTTTTTCGATCCAAACTCTACGAAAATGTAATTATAGGTAGACAATAACAAAATATATATAAGTGTTAGAAAATGTCCAAATTTTTTTTTAAATTTTCAAAATTTTTTGTGCTAAAATGTTTCTCGTATTATTGTCTAAGTATATTTAAATTTTCATAAAGTTTGGATTAAAAAATGATGGTTTCTGAGTCTTTTTTTTTTTATCAAATTTTGGGTAGTTTTCCTCCGCAGAAAATTAAAGAATTGAAAAATTCAAAAAAATACCTATTTAAAGTACTAATTAGAGGCAAATCCGATTTCAAAAAATTGTTGACTATTGAACAATTATTTCCATACGAAAAAATGTTAACTGAAAAATAAAAAAAATAATATCATTGTAAAAACACTAGCTTCTTCAATTCGTTCAGAATCTAATTTCAAAAAATAAAAGGTATTTCAAAAAATTAAAAATTTACCTTTATTAATTAGACACTATATTAATATTTATAGATATATCTGAATAATTATCAGCCGAAATAACTTTATTTTATCTAGATATTTTTTTATTCGTTTATTATTTTTTTGTATCTTTATTTAACTCTCGGTAAAGGTGTACAAACCATTATGCACGTTGTGTTTAATTCGCTCACTAGCTACTACGGAAAAAAAAAAAAAAAAAAAAACCGGACATACTTCGCACGACAGGTGGTATTCTCTTGACGTGTCGTCTTTTGAAAACGAGATAAAACGCGTTGTGTTCGAATATTGTCGGACAAGATGATTCGAGAAGGATATTCCAAACGGGGCCCACGTATATATTATTTTCGTTCAGACTTAATATTCATATACGAAATATCGTGTAACGTCATCAATATTTTATTCGAAGCTATACTGAAACCACAGGATTTCTCGCCACTCGATTAAAATATTGTCGAACCCTTATTATAACGACGTATATATATATATACACCGACGTGGTAACGCGCGCCTTGTTAATTAGTTTTCAAACACGTTTGGCCTGAGCGCCCCCGGAGAAGACATGCGTTTGATTCGAATCGAAAGCGAGGGGAAGTGGCAGAGGGAGGCAAAAACTCCACGTATTTACTGGAAAATAATATTATATTATTATAAACGAACACGTGTCAGTGAATAACACGCACGTACACCGTTGTACGTGTACCATCCGTTTAGACTTTAAACCGTAAACAAAGTTTCGTAACGTTTTCTGCGCGCGCGATTCACGTCAAAAGTTCGAGTAGTGCACGCACGAGATCTGATCTCCGGACGGCGAGAGCTCGACTCCGACGAATCTTCTTACGTCAATATATAATAATAATAATAATAATAATAACACGACGGCAGCTGCGGCGGCGCGAGTAACAGGTTATAATGATAATATGCGAGGATTCGCGCCCGCGGTTTCCGGCACCGACGAAATTGCATTCACCCACCTCTGCCCGCGCTCTTGGTGTGTTTTTGCGATGATTACAAAATCCTGGCTGAGCTTGAGACGCCAGGGAAAATACGCATCCAGAATACACCCACCTCGAGTTACAATAATATTGCCAATATTAATCGGATACGTTCTTACGGTGTTTATTTAACGCGAGTTATTGTCACATTAGATTAAAATAAAATTGCAGGTATGAATTCACTGAAATATAATATGCGAAAAATTCTCACGAAAAAAAGTGAAAATGGTTTGAAAAAATCAAAGCATTTATTTTAAAAATTATTTTTAATTTATTCGTTAGAACTTAACAATGAAAAAAATCTATTACAGGTGTATTTTTTACACTGTATTTTAACATAAATGTTTTGTTTTTTTCTAACTGTATTAGCAATAGTATAATTATATAAAATAAATTTTAAAAAATGCCTCATCTATAGCATCTTACAGACTCATTAATATTTCTACTGTTGCTCGGATATTATAATACGAAGTCGAGTACCTAAAGTGAGTAATGTATGAGTACTTACTTTATAATTTGTTATATTTATTTAAAAATCTTGTTGATGTGCAAAAATCATAAAATATAATTTCGAATTTATATTTTGAAAACGGCATGACGGCGGGCGAGCACACGTGTTAGCTTCTCCACGGTTAAACTATTATAGGACGATTATTCGTTACGTCACATACGTTCGTATCACGTTATGTGGTTAACAAGCAGTTAACCTAACCTAACCTAACACAGATTTGGCACCGACTTCAAACCTATCAGTAGATAGAACATATTTTTTAAGGTTGGTTATTTTTTTTTAAACATTATTTTATCATTAAATTTTTAAAGTAAATATAAGCGAGCTAGGGCAAATCATTGCCACCGTTCGGCCGTAGACTCGTTTGGCCGTCGTTGTTTCGACTCAAGACCGTTGCATTGTCAAAAACATAACATATATATATAAAATCTCTTGATTTTTCATACTTAGAAATCGAATATTTTTTTTCAAATTTAAATGGGATCACCGAGCTAGAGAGTATTCCATTTCAAACAATAACCATTTTTTCGAAATCAGTGCACACAATTTATGGAAATTTATCTGTGAATAAACACAAACAAAACGTTTTAAAAAATACCCAAAATCGAATACTGTAACCTCGCCATTTTTAAAAGTCCGTCAAAAAAAATAAAATCCCGATAAACAGTATGAAAAAATGTCAACATTTCACATAAAATCGTACGCAATCTTTTCGTATTTTTAGGGTAATTCTAACGGTGTTTTGTTTGTTAAAAATCGAGTTCCCGAACAGTCAGAACGTACTGGGGTGCGTAGTGTGTGACCTGCTTATTTATTTTTTTTTGAAAAATGATCGAATACCGCTAACGGTCGGAAATCCGTGTACCTGTTCACGTTTTTCTTTTGTCTAAAAACGCGTTGCACCGCCTACATACCGCGACGCAGAACAAGTGGGAAATACGATACACGACCGAGTTGAAGTACTACGTATTAACGACGAACGTGAGCGTACGCTCTTCAAACCAGACGGTTTGCGCTCGGCGCGGATGGAAGGATAGGTTGTTTTCAGGGACATATTATTATATTATTATCCCTCCCGGTAATCTGGCTATACATTCGGATAGAACGGAGAGAGAGAGAGAGAGAGAGAGAGAATGAAAAAAAAAAATCAAGGGGGAAAAACGACGAGGTTGAAAATAATATCCACCGTGACTGCCACTCGACTGACTGAGCAGAGACACTTCACTCCACCACCTCCGCGGTTATAACCGTAATATGTATATAATATACGTGTATATATATTATCGCCACGGAGGCGCACGACAATAACATTATTACCGCGCAACCACCACGGCGAAGGGTTCCCGATAGGGAGATTTTTGTTTTTTTTTTTTTTTTTTTTTTTACGAGATACAGATTTTGTCGACGGTAAGCCACTGGGATTTTAATCGAATTTATGTGGGTCAAACGCGGAGAGGACGACACGGTATTGCGTGTGCCTTATAGAACACTGCCACAAAATCTCTCTGGCGGCGTTTTTATTGTTTTCGTCTTTCGTTTTCTTCTCCTGTTTTTATTTGTTGCTGATACACCACACATCAATGTAGCAACAGTCAGGGGCAGTGGCTAATTTAACGGTCAAATAGTCAACAAATTCCAATGGTACCTTCACCTCCATATTCTGTTCTAGGTCCTACCTAATTAAAAAATTTATTTAATTGAAAAATTGAAAAATTAATAAATTAAAAGTATTCATAATATATTAAAAATTCAACATTCCCACCAATTGTATCCCACTCGAAAAGCGTAGAATTACCCATTGTGAGAAGTATTTTTACTTTTTTGTTCTAGAATGTGAATAATAATAATTATTATTTAAACATACTTTATCAAAAGAAAAATTCAATTATACCTACTGATTAGCAAAAGAACAATTTTTTGTACTTTTTTCATCTTTTTAAGAGTATTTTTAATTTCATCCAAAATGGAAAATTTTATGAAATATTAGGTTTTGAGAATATGGTTGACATTTAAAAATAAAATGTTGAAACTGCTGGTACAAAAATGTAATAAAATAGTTAATTAATTTCAAATAATTAAAATAATATACAACTACATCAATAATTATTATTACAATATTCCTGTAGGTGTCTGTTAGAAGTTAAAATTTTCGATTTCACATCTGAGTTTTCATAGATTTTAACTATTAATTATAGATATTTAAAACCAATTTTTAAGTCGACTATAAAAACCAAATCGTGTAAAACAAAAATCGGTATTTAAAACACAAAAGGATATTTTATGATAAACAAAAAACCAGTATTCAATATTGAGAACAGAGACGAATAAAGTAAAAACCGGTAGGTATTTAAAATTTATAGCAAAATGGAAATAGTTTAAAACCGGTATTGAAACTTGAGAGAAAAATAAAAATAACTGAAAACCAGTAATTAATCTCAAAATTGATTTTTTTTTTTCGGTTTCAAGCTCTGGTTTATATTCAATTTTTTACCATACCCCTGTTGAGTATCACGGAGCAGCAATGATGATGACCAGCCGTTGGACGAGAAAATGACCGCGCGTGCGCTCGACTCCTCGCAAACACACACACACACAGTGGCGTATTTTGGGGGGGTGTCCTCCATGTCTGGACAACCCCCGACTCTAAAAAAAAAAAAAAAAAGAAGTCCTAATATTTTGGTAATTACATTTATTTAATTTTATGTAAATCTCAATAGTATAAAAATATAAGAAATAATATTCTTGAAATATTACAATATCTTACAATATTTATACTAAAATATTTAATATCTT
>JAIPRM010008212.1:0-16173 GCA_025469315.1 Stegophylla sp. TES_Ste_2020
CGTATAGAAATACTTGTTCAAAAGTTTCGATCAATAATTTTTTGAAACCGGATTTGCCTCTAGAATTTCTCTATTCTTCAATTTTTTTTTAGGAAAAAAACTACCCAAAATTTGACAAAAACGACTCGGAAACCATCATTTTTTGATCCGAATTTTATGAAAATTTAAACATAGATAGAAAATCCTATAAAAAAGATTTTGGCGCAAGAAAATTTTGAAAATGTGAAATAAATTTTTGGACATTTTTTGAAAAATTTTTTTTTTTTTTATTATTAACTTCCTTCGTTCAGAATCGTTTTACTGAAGAAATGATTTATCGTTTCTTTAAAATTTAATACGCCCGTCAAGAGAATACCACCCGTCGTGCGAATATGTCCGTCTTTTTTTTTTACGGTGGTTAAACTACATGACAAATTAATGACCTGACCCTTCGATTCGGAAAACTTTCGGTCGTTAACTATTATCTTGAATTACCATACGAGACTATATTTCATTAAGTTTGCTGTGGTAGACTAACGATAAGACACATTTTAATCGAATGTTTTTGAAATTCAGAGCGGGACTGGCATAATCAACCGAATTTTCGCTTCCTCATATCAATGTACAGTTGGAAAAACATAATTATAACTAATAAAAATTATGATTTTAATTTTTAAATAATAATAGTTTTAAAATATGAGTACATTTATATAATAAAATACCTAACATTTTTTTTTTCTTTTTGCTTTACTCGTTTATTATAACTTGTTATTGTTAATATTGAGTCACTTTAAAGTCAATTTTACCAAGTACTAGGAAAGACTACAGCCGGTCAGTGACCCCCGCAAACCTCTCCCCCCCACCTCTCTATTCACCACTGCACTGAAATATGCAGTTAAAAAACATTTGAAATGTGTTCATTGTACACTTATGCTATTAAAACGTTTAATAGTGTGAAAAAATCCATATCACATTTTTTTTTTTTTTTTTTTTAACTATCTAACAATGACAATATTCGAGTTGACTGCAGTATACCGCGCCAAGAAGAATATTAAATCTATTTTATAGTTTGTAGGTAAAACGAGTCGAATAACATACACAAAACGAGATGATGTCATGATGAGCTGTAAAATTCAAAGAACAAAGAGCTTTCGAGAAAAGGTCGTTTTAAATGTATAAATTAAAAAAAAAATGCGCAAACGGATCGTTGCAAAGCGCTTTGAAACTATGAAAATAACACACTTTAAATGAAAAAATAAATAAATTGTTATACAGTGTGGCCAAATAACCTCTTGATACGCAAAAATGTGCGAAAATTTGATTTCCCGTAGAAAATCCTATTTTTTCTGAAACGAATTTTTACGTCGCCCACTACTTACGGCTGGGGAAAATATTGATATGCAAACGCGTTGACTTACGTGCACTGATGATTGATGGTTACACGTCATATGCGTTCGAACGACTGATAGGCGCCATCAAAAGAAGCTCATACATAATATTTCAAACACAACCAATATGTGTGTGTGTGTGTGGGGGGGGGAAATAACAACAATAGGTGCACGAGTACATACTTACTATATTTTAACCGAGCCGTTGCATAGCATAATAATATATAAGTAGAGAAAAATGGGTTTAGGTCAGTGGTTCTCAACGGGGGTTGATATCGCCTATGGATAGGTGGTGAACAGAGACGACGAGCAAGTTTTGAGCGACAATATGGTGTTGAGCATATTGTACCTTGGCTAATGGTTTTTTTTTCTCAGCTTTTTAACGAGGATTTGTCCCAAGAAGTGCCTAAGGGGTCGTAAATCCTTTTGTGAACATTGAAACAGCAGATTCAAAAAAGCATATCAAACTATTAACTGATGAAATATTAAGAGAATGTCGAATAAACATATTATATTTTCTTTTGGTTCTCAGTTATACACTTTTGAAGTGCCTACCCAATCCGTTTTTTGTTTTTTTTTTTTCGGCATTGAAAAATATTTTGCTTTTCGAGAGGGTTGCAACTTATGTTTGAGAACCACTAAGTGGTTAGGTCGTCAAATTTACACCTACACGTTGGCTTTAATAATTAACGATGCGAACGAATTAACGTTATCGTGGAGTATGATGACGTGAAGGGATTCGATTTTATCTCCCCGTGACGCGTACGTCACTTACTGCTAGAATCTAGTTTACACCCCCCCCCCACCCGATTATATCACGATATTATGGCACGTTAATAAATTGTATTCATGAGTTTTCACGTCGGATTTAGTGGCAAAAGCCAGCAATGGCAAAAACAGCAGCTCGCTGCTAATACCGATGAATCATTATTATACGCGGTCATCGAACGTCACACGACGTCACCATCCCCACCCCCACCCCCCAGACCAAACATATATATATATATCATAAATAAACATACACGCATACACACGGGACACAATATATCCATTATGTCACCCCATTATACCGAGTGTCAAAAATAAAGAAATTACATTCGTACAATATATCACACTGACATATTTGATATTATTCATATTTATTTAACAACATTCATTTTTTGGAAAAGGAAAAAAAAAACAGAAAACTATATTATTATATTATCTCATAATACACTATATATTATGATGTCAAGGTGATTTTGAATTTAGTACTTAGATAGCTAACGTAAAAAAATAAAAATCTGCTCTTTATGGTTTATAAAAAAAAATAATAATTAAAAATTCAATAATTCTTTCGAAAGAAACACGGCCAATCAGCAACTCAACTTCGTATCGAATATTAACATAATTAAATAAACTGTTTTGTATTTTGTTACCTTAACTCTGAAATTACCGACAATGTTTATTTTTTAATTCGCGAGATTATATTTTAGTACTAACTGTAAAAGGTAAAAAAAAAAATGATTAAATGCAATATCTCTTTTTAAATAAAACGTACGCGTTAGTTTTTATAATAATATATTCATTAGACGTTATAAAACAACCACTGTCTGGTCAATGCGAGTAAATGTGTAATGTAGCAACTACATTGTACAGAAACATTTTTTAAATTTACAGATTTTTATTTTTGTTAACCCTTTTTTTATTTTATCGTTTATTTGTACGATTCGCACACTTGGATGGTGCAAGAGAAGGTTACAATGAAAAATAAACTGTTCAGTGAAAGGTTTACTGGACAGAGAATGACGTCCGTCGATGACTACCCTAGATTTTATTTTAATGATATAACGTCTCTCTTACAACTAGTTTCCTTTCAGACGTCTGTAAATCTAACCAAAATATATATTTCGGAGTACTTTACGACCTACGACTTTATTGTGCCACTTAATTTTATAACGCATACGTCATATTATTGTATAAATATTGTTTATGAATTTATGGTAATTTAAAATCGAGTTCCAAAGCTCACTGGAGACGTAGTAGTTATTCAGCGTAATCAGAAGCAGATCGGTCAAATTAACAATGACGTCCAGTCAAACCTTCGTTTCCAGTACTTTGGAGAAGTTTCATAGTTACACTGCTGCACCATAATAATATATTATAATAATGGCGTAGAGGAATATTACACGGGCAATATTATTATAATAATATCATAATATGTAGCACCATCATGACCATGGAGTATGCTGTAGTAAATAACTATAATTTTATGGATAAAATTATTATAATAATAATATGTCTTTTGTGGATAATAATAAGGACATGAGAGCTGGAGAACGAAAACAGTGAATTTAAAACGGCGATATCGGGTTACCCTTCGTCTCGAACTCTTGTCAAAATCTTTGATTTCTTAATTGTATGTCGATAACTACCTATTAAAATTGTTTTTTTTTTTTTCGTTAATAACAAATAACGACAAAATAACTAAAAATTAATGAAATAAGAGTTATATGAATAAAAAAAAACGGAATAATTATTTATTTAAAACTGTATTTTAATATGAAATCATTTTGAAAATATCCTTTATTAATATGATATACCACTTTCGTGATGATATAAGATATAAAATTATTAAAACATATAAATTATTCATTTTTTTTATAAATAAGATGAAATCATTTTAGTTTAATCTTCTCCTTCTAAGCTTTTACAGTCTATGTAGGTACTCCGCCGTCTCAACTATGGTGAAAAGGAATCAACCTAAAAAGAATAAAGAAAAGAAAAAAATACAATTTTACAAAAAATAAAGAAATTTTAATGAGAAAAAAGTTTTGAAAAAATTCTCGAAATATTCTTTAACAATTTCAAAATTTTCTTGCACCAAGATATTTTTCATTATTATTGTTTACCTATGTTTAATATTTCATAAATTTTGGATCAATAAAAAGATAATTTCAGAATCGTTTCTGCCTGATTTTGGGTAATTTTTTCCAAATTTTGAAAAAACAAACGAGAATTTTGAAAAACGCCCGGCTTAAAGTACTGTCAAGAGATACAACCGATTTTAAAAAGTTGCCAGTCAAAACTTTTGCAGGATAAGCATTTCTACACGAAAACGTGTACACATAATATAATAAGCATCATTGTTCAAAAACACTAGCTTGTCGCTTCGCTCAGAATCTAAAAAATAAAAAATAAAAAAGGATTTGACTTAAAAATGAGTCACTTTTGTTAATACTAAAACATCTGGAAAAATAAATCTCGTGTCAAACTCATGTGTATTTTTTTATTATTTTTTTAATTAAAAAAAAAAAAAAAATCGTCCCAAATAACGTAATAATATCGTTATAACTATGGCTAGGGACTGATAGCTCTAAAAAAACTTTAAAAATATGCATGCATTGATGCTCTAAAAATGTACCAAATATGCTAAAAAATTTACGAAATATGCAAAATATAAAGTTTACTGTAAAATCTCAAAATATTTAAATATTGTATTGTATAATATATTTTAATATGTATTATTAATTTTTCTTCTATTATTTATGAAATTTTTTTTTTTTTTTTTCAATCTTTATTCTTTTTAAGCTTACATATTTTAAACAAATAAAAATATCAAATAATATTTAATCTCTTCGAAAATTCAGAGAAAAATTGTCCGACACCAAGACAACTCAAATTAAGTATTGAAAAATACGGTAAAATATGCACTTATATCGAAAAAAGAGCTTAATATGTAAAATATGCAAATTAAAGAGAATTGCATACAACTCCTGGTGTCAGGGCTTATTTTAACGTGCGTTTGAACACATTCTGCGTAATTCGAAATGAAAAATAAGCACCTCTAATTTAAGAAATGCGCAGCTGTAATTTATAAGTTATATTTCATTTTATTGAAGTTATTGTCAGAATAGTTATCATTAGTATTGACATATTAACATTTTATAAATTAGATGTACCTATATTGAAGTTTTGTTAAAAAATTTAAAAAAATGTTATTAAAAGTCAAAGGTCATAATAATACATTTTTTTCACATACCTTTTTATTCGTATATTGTTATCAAATAACACACACACACACACACTTAATCCACAGAAGGTAATTTTTTTTTTTTTTTGTGAGGGCGTGAAATTTAAATTTTGCGCACTTCTAAAAAATCGTTAAAATAAGCCCTGCCTGGTGTTATGAAACGCATTTCTATGTTACTTAGCTGTGTTTTGAATGATTTTTCGACAAAACATGCCAACTCCTATTACAAGTCCCTAGCCCTAGTTATAACGTGCAATAATAATAATAATTGTGTTGTGTGTCTGCTCGCAGTGCGTGATATGCGTCAACTCGAAGGCGACGATGCAGACGTGGCCGTGCGGTCACCGGGTGGTGTGCCGCAAGTGTCTGGTGCGCACCATACAGATAGCCGTGTCCCGGCGTTCGTTGCCGCTTCGGTGCGTCGTGTGTCGCGCCCGGGTGTTGCGACTCAAGCGGTCGTCGGAAGCGCGCGTGGCCGCCGCATCTCCGGCAGCGGCCGCGGCCGCGGCGAGCGGTCAACGAGACGCGACGTCCACTGCCGCGGCCGCGGCCACCAACGGCCGGTCGTACAGTCTGCCGATCAAGCTACGGCGTCACGCGACCACGGTGGCCGTCCGGTCCCGGTCGGTGGGCACGGGCAAGACGGACGGCGGCCACACGCGTCGATCACACGCTGTAGACGCCGGCGACGGCGGCGGTGGCCATCGGCGGCCGCAAAACTTTGCCGGTTGGGCCGACGTGTTCGCCACCGACGAGGACGACGAGGCGGATAACGACGACCACCTGCACCAGCAGCACCACCACGACCACGACGACGATGTGGACGACCACGACCACGACGATGATGACGACGACGACGACGACGACGACGACGACGACGACGACGATGACGACGAATACGATAGACGCACCACATCCGTCAAGTACAGGTACGACGCGTATTTGAGGGGAGGGCGATGAATGGGTGGATCGACCCCTCCTTGGGGTTTTTTTTTTCCATTGAGATGTAATAAAACACGTTTATAATTTATTATAAACGTTCATCTACCCCGAGGGAGGGCCATTTTTAAAAGAAGAAGAAAAAGACGATTTTGCTATTTAACTATTTTGATACTTTAATACTTGTAACTAACACTTAATTTAAAATTTTATTTTGAGTGAAATTACGAAAAACTCGTTAAAATTTATTCAGTTTGTCTCATTGAAAACAATGATTTTTTTTTTAGTAACGAATTATTTAAACAAATTATTATAGATTATATTTTATGAAACAGGTAGTTTCATTTATAAATTTATAATAATACGTAATATGCACTATCAACACTTTTGTCATAATTACAAATTTTTACACAAAAAACGAGTATTATTAAAATATTTAATTATTTCTTATTACGTTTTAATCGACTAATAGTTTTGACTTTAAAATAAAGAGAAGGCCCGTACATCTAATCTTAAAAAATAAAAAATAAACCAATTTTTTTTTATTCGTAATAAACTTTCTTAAATGAACGTATAAATATGCAACCTATATTTCTGTAACTGTAAGTACAAAAAAAAAGGCCATTTCCGATCATCCCTCGCAGTGCTATACACTTGCTACCCCTCTTACACGTCGAATTTTTATGTTTACCGCCTCATCCCCAGATTATATTATATTGCCGTGCTTGTTTTGCAAAAACGCCGAGATGTTAGTGATAAAACGTGCACGCGACCTCCGTCACGCACAGTTCGTGTATTCATAATATTATATCGCTATATGGGTAAAACGAGAGAGAGGAAAAAAAACAATAAACGGCTGACGATTTTAGTGTAAATCCTCTGTTTTTTTTCGCGAAGAAGAAGGATGAGGATGAGAGTTAACCCCTCCCCCCCATGTTTTCACTATTTTTACGTGATACGATTTTACAAATTCGTTTCCCACCGCCACTTTAGGTACGCGTGGTGCATAAACGTGATGTGTCGCATCTGGAAAGTCCTCCAAAAGAATTTTTTTTTATGATTTATGATTAAACAATAGAGAAGAACGGTTTTAGAATAATCAAGGAGTGGCCGCGATCGTTGACGATGCGTTATGCGATTCAAGGCGTTTTGTATATGCAATTTCGAGACGCTTGTAATATGAAACACGACATCGAATGTGTATCGATGGCTTATTTAGAAATTTGTTATGACAGGACAGAGGAATAATATATAAAAAAAAATAAATTGTAATTTCCTGATTTTCTTTGCTAGTTCGTCACTTTGTTGTTGGTTTTTGTGAAAAGACAACTTTTTCAGTCCATTCAGTCTGACCTAAAATTAAATTTAAAATCAAAAATATTATACTATAGTAGTTTGTTAATTTATTTGGATACCTACTAATTTCACCTTACCATAGTGTGTATAAAATATACAATATGTTTGAAAAAAATGATTTCACTTGTATATCACACTTTAAAGTTGAGTAACTTTGGAGATAAATTATTTGAATAATATTTTTCATATTACATTAGTAGTCGGCGCTTACAAAATGATTACAAAACGCTGAAATTCTTTGATGGAAAAAAAAAAATAATGTTATACTTGAGAAATTTATTTTTAACTCCGTTCGTTCTAAAGACGCAAGAAAAATATACTTAAAAAAATAATTTTAAATAAAAAGTTTATAAATTAAAATATTCTAACAAAATGACATACTCTTTGTTTTCCGTAAAAAAATAATAATAATATTCCAGTACCTACAACTTAATATGAATATTATTTATCATAAATAAAATTCGAAAATTTCCATGTGTTAGGTATCGTACAATGTTAAATCAGATTTAGAAAATCTAAATAACAAAACGATTACTCCGGAACTTAAGTTTGAGCCCCTTTTACATATTATTTTAACTTTATAGCATATAGTGTACAAACTTAGGTAACAAACGTTTACCGTTTTCGGTATTATATTATGCTAATTTGGTTTTTTAAAGAAAACGCCTCTAATTCAGATTTTTTTTTTTTTTTAATTATCTTTTTTCTTTACAGAAAACTGGGCTCGGCGGACCGAAGACACGACAATCAATCGAAAAACGGTCTGCAGAGGATACTCGGCAAATTGAAATTCTGGCGATACTTACGCGTCAAAAACAACAAATCATAATCATATTTACGATACCACGTAGAGTGCACTATTTTAATTTAACGAACGTGTTTAACCGGTAATGCGAATGAAGATGTGTATGCGTGCGATTGATTTTTTTTTTTTGTGATTTCTTCGATTGTGATTGCTGTACGAATCGAAAATCTGGAGCTCACTTGCTATTCGGACGGTTAAGTTATGAACTTTAAAAATAATATTCGCTCTCTTATTTTCTACATGCTCAATTTTCCCGGTATTACAGTATAAAACACAATATTTTCCAAAAAAAAAAAAATATATTGATTTGTAATTAACAAAATACATTACATAATTAAATAATATTATATAAACTCGCATAGTTTGATGTTTTTCAGTACGTCAGTCAAATTGATCTGAAAAAAAAACACACACACACACAAAAAATATGACTTGGAGTTAGAATATTATTAAATTATTTATTCAAATATTCAGTTCCACAAAAAAATCAGTACATAAACAACAAAATACACAATTGTCAAAAAAAAAAATAATCATTCGATACAATAATATTATATAGTAAAACCACTAACACGGATAAAATGTAACGTTAATATTACTATGGTGTAAAAAAAAAATAACTTTAGAATAGTATTATATTAATATTGTAATTCGTAGTGTGTTTACTTAAGGCTTCCACTTTTTTAAACCCCATTTCTGTGATTTACATTTGTATGTGTACGTAGCGTATAGAACATTATAATAATAATAATAATAATAATATCTAAACTTATAGACTTAAGAGTTTATTAATTTTTATTCACGAATCAAGTCTGATAATGTTTGTTTTCTTTGTTAGTCAAATGACCAATTTTATATATGTATAAAAAAATAATAATAATAAAAATATAACTAGTCATAAAAATATTGTAATAGAGCCTATATACATATATATATATATATATATATATATATATATTATTGTATTACCTATTTTATGTACCTATATTAATAATAACATTTTCTCATTCAATAAATCATCTTAGTATTTTATTATTTTCGTGTAAAAACGTTCTTATTTATTGCCTTTTTTTTATTCTTTTTTTTTTATTGTGGTTTGAGAATACTGATGGAAATTCGTACGAAATCGCCTTAAATTATATTTAAATTAACGCATAATCACATTGTAATAAGATTTACAGAAATAAATATATTTTTATAATCTCCTCGGGTTTCTTCGAATTGTCGAATCGAACAGAATAACAGGTAGTTAAAACAGGACGACAGGACGGCGGCGCGGTATTGTAATCTCTCGGTTACACTTAGTAACAGTCACTAGTACACACTTTAAACTTACTTTACATATTATATACGCTTAAACTTATATATATATTATCACATAATACGTTTATATACATTCACATTTATAATATAAGTGAGTGCATACATACAAATAAGTACAAACTACAAAGGTGTTTAACGTTTACCAAAGTCTAATGCGAACCGCGCGAAATAATATAATAATAATAATAATATTATGTATTATTTATACATCATTGCGAGTCCGCAAAGACAGGCAGCAGCAGCGTGGACGCAACACGGACGTGGAACGGCCGAGAGATCGAGGGGGGAGGGGAGGGCAAAAATATGCGGAAATGATAATATTATATTAAAATCAGACCCGTTTGGTCGTCGTCAAACCGTTTTCCGTGCGCGTTTCTGCTGCGACTGCACATTGTGCACAATATATTATTATTATTATTATATCCTACTGTGCGCATCACACTTACACGCTATTTTGAATATTTGAATATTATAATATACGCCGTATGCGAGTATAATATACGCATATTATTACATAAGTATTGGAACACACACACACATATATCGTATAAATAGTGAATATATTATTATTAGATATATTATGTACATCAGACCGCAGTAAAATCGTATATATGTATATAATATGGCGGCTAGACGATCGAGAAAATAGTTTCTAGTTAAATTTACACACCCCCGTGCACCACCAACTGTTACACGCGTGTCGTATCAGCTCACGTCCGCTCCCTCACCTCTGCTGACCCTGGTCGGCCGGCACGTTTCGTAACGCCTCCAAAAATTGGTTTTCTCCATGGCCGAACAGTCTTCTTTGCCGTTGAAGTGAGTCCGCGCGTAATCGTCGCAGTCCGTCACGCCGTCCATGTTGCAATCCTGAAACGCATTCGGAAACGATCAATAAAACCGCACGCGCGTGTGTGTGTGTGTGTGTGTGTGTGTGTGGTCAGAGTGGCGGTGCAAGGTGGTGGTTTTTATGGTTGCGACTTAACCCCTTGGTATGGACGTAGAAATACGCGGGGAGGGTTTGTGGGGACGAAGTACCTCTCGTGGACCTATGACCGGTTTTGGTATGATAATTATAAACTTTGTAATCTCCTTGCGCGCATATTTTATAATCAACTGTTATCTAAAAATGTTGATAATTTCCCTCCAAAATCAACTTTAAGTGATAACGTGTAACGTGCACGATTTAGCATTGTGTATCGGTCCGTCAACATCAACCATAAAGTATTTGGTTATCGGTTAATTAAATTATTTATTAACTAAATAATAAAAGTACAAACAATTGATTTCATAAATCAAAATAAAACAGTTTTTTGCTTCTCCTGAAAAGTATCCAAATTGTCAGATACGTGTAAGTGTCATTAGTGTAACGTATACGTGGTGCTTACGGGGTATATAGACAGGTAAAATTAATATCGTACAACAACTCCTGAAAATCCTACGTAGAACAGGATAATAAATTGCGCAACACTAGTTTCACACACTTATATCGTTATTAAAGCAGTGTTAATGTTTTGGTCGAATATAAATCCATCAAGTGTTTTGGCCAGAGGCGTCGTTAAGGGACGGCTAGATTATGGCTGCGTAGGGCTTCGTCCTAAAAAATTTAAGTAATCTGCAATTCCCTTTTGGGGCTATGTCATAAAATAAACATAATTACATTTTTTTTTTTTTTTTTTTATATATTTAAATTTTTATGAAACGCTGGTTAGTGCAAATAAACGATTATTACACCATACGTCTGTACTGCAGTCATCCACTGTGGATATTACAATTAAAATTTTTAAAAACTAATTAGTTCGGTTTCACTCAAACTTGTTACTGTTATTTGTTAGATAATTTCCTATGGCCACAGTACAGGAATATTATTATTCGTTGTGGACAAAACTTGAATTATTGTAGTTTTGCACGGTAAGTAATTACTATTTTATTTTATTAGACTTCATTTGAAAATATTAAAAATTTTCTTAAAATGTTATAACGTAATGTATAATATTAGGTATATTTTAATAAGTCTAAACAATTTACATCTCTCTAGTGGTCTTAAAGTTTTAAAATTTCATGAAATTTATTTTTCTTAAAATATTTCAAGACACTTTCATGAAATATTTCATAAACGTAAAAAATAAAAAATAATTCCAAAACAAAAAGTTACCTATGTTGTCTAGTTATACCTAAATATCCTAAATATTATTGCGAAAGGGAATTGATAGATTCTTTATTATAATAACTACTAAGATATTTCAGGTCTTACGATCAAAGCCAGTGGAGGGGTTTCAGGGTTCAACCCCCCTGAAATTTATTTTTAAATCAAAATAAATAAAATTATATAACAATTATTATAATAATTAATAATTTTATTTAATGTAATATTGCATAAACTTCATGATAATGTAATTATTATTACATTTTTTGTCTTAATTCATTCAATCAAAATACGTCTTTATAATCTACCCCCCCTAAAAAAAAAAAAAAAAAATGTCATGCTGGCTATGACCTGTTAACTCATAACATCGCGGCTAACTTGAAATGTGAAGTTTTGGACACCGAACAAAGGATTCCGAGTTAAGTTTTAGTGTGTTATATTCGATACTGTACAATTGTTCACAGTATTTTATTCAACGTATTACAGATTTTTTGGGGATTCTCTGCTTTTCCTAATTGCCAAGTGATCCGGATTTTAATTGTTTTTTCTCCATCGGTACTAAATGTTGTCGAACGAAAAAGGATAATAGGATAATAAACCATTCGAACAGTTCATTCTTTTTTATTTATCCGTATTAGGGGGAAAAAAGCATTTGAAAATGTGGGGAAAAAAATGGCGAAACGGATTTTACATCAACGTTTACAGGTTTCCGAATGAATCGTGCTCCAAATCGTTTATATATAATTCAGAGAATTATCGCCATTAATTTAATTATTTTAATTTATTATAGCCCCCCCTCTCCCATAATATAATAGTAATGACGAGGTAAGCGTTGTAAATTATAATTCCGTACATCAAACAAGGCTATAATCAATATTAAATGAGGACAGAAAATTGTGGTTGGTATCAAACGATGTTTATTTCAAATCAAGCCATAATTAAACACATGTTTTTATGGTAATAGTACTCAAATTTTTTCAGTTTTCATTAAATTAAGCATTAACTACAATTATTAAGTTTTATTTGGTTATTATTTTTTACTATTAGGTAATACATATATACATAAAATTCAAAACGTTTTGTATTTCTTAAATTTTCCGGTGTTTGTTTCGAAATCACCTACCTCATAAAGTCAATTTCAAAACCAGCAATAAATGAAAAAAAATTAAATTGTTGGTTTCAAAAACAGCCATATGCTTAAATTCACCACAAAATCAGCCATTTCAAAACTATACATTTATTTAACTCTTGTAATTATATTTTTACAAAATATATTTTCACATACAATAATATGTGTACCATTCAAAGCTTTGATTTCATATTTATTATAAAATTATAGACCAAGTATTTTTCATCTGGTACGATTTATATTTTCAAATTACTTCGTAGTACAATTTCAGAACTTATCTGTATTTTATTTTACTTTTTTTTTGTATTTCGTAAGATAAACATATTAATCTTTATATAAGTATTAAAAAATATACTATTTTTACATAATATGTGAACGTAAGTTTTCCAAAATTAAGCACATAAAATCAAAGAAAAGCATAAATACACATAAAGAAGTCGATTTTGCTAAATTACCGTCTGCAACTACACATCCTCGAATTTCACACAAAAACAAGTTGTAAATATAAATAAATACATTTTAATAACCAATTTTTTTTTTTTTTTTTGCTTTCTCTGGCCGCCAGAGTTCTAAAAATTGGCTCGCTAGTAACTGTGAGTTGTCCATCCCTGTTGTGTATTATGGGATCGATTTGCTTTGATGTAACGCAGGAAAGTCCTCGCTTGAATCGAATGGGAAAAAAATTAATTATTTTTTACGAAAAAATAAAATAAAAATACGTTCATTTTATCACGTTTGTTTTTTTAATCCCGAACGTCAACTGATGCTAACCTCAGTGACATAAAAAGGTACGATATTAGTTTAGTGAAAAAAATATCCACACTCAAAAAACAAACTCGTCCTGCCGCCGACGATCATCGAACACCAAAAATACCGAGTGCTTTACAGGCGAAAATTTCAATTTTATGCTTGTCTTTTTCTTATGTAAGACAGTAGTGTTCGTTTCGGCCGTATACAACAGGTATGTCAGTGGGAAAAATTAAATTAAATAAAATAAACAACAGAGTGGTATTGCACAGCGTGACATTAATGCGAATTCCGAGATATTAGAAAGAAAACTTGTGGTGGACGACGACGCGTCCAACCTTGTTAATCGATATTATTATATAATTACCACAGTGGTTGTGTCGTCGAGGTAAGGCGAACAACAAGAATTTCGATTGAAATACGTCACGTGTTTCTCGTTGATTGGAAATTTGAAATTCGATAAAAGTCGTGCGTCGGTTCGCGCTCGGAACGCGGTTTATTGTTATTCTCCTTCATTCGGACGTAAATTGGGCGGATTCGGGGTCAAACCCTCCGAACGTATTCTCAATAATTTCTTTTTACATTTATTATCATTTTAGATACTGAGAGGAGTGAAGAAGCCAGTGTTTTTACAATAATATTTATTAATATTATTATTTTTTTCTGTAAACACTTATTCGTGTGCACAAAGCTAGTATAAAAGTATCGATCAGCTACGTTTTGAACCAGAATTTGTCTCTAAATGGTGCTTTTGAAAAGCGATTTTTCCAAGTTCTCAAAAGTTTTTCCAAAAATTTGAGAAAAACTACCTAAATTGTTGACAAAAACCACTTTAAAACTATAATTTTATTTTTTATCCGAGTTTATGAACATTTAAATGTAGACAGACTATAATATTTTAAAAAAAAGTTTTCATTCTTTTTGCTCAAATTGTAAACGCTCAAAAATAAATATATAATTAATCAATATTGCCACTTACCAATGATTACAATTTAATGTCAATATTAATTGTATAATTAAAACATATTAATTGTATGAAAATAATACTATGGTGTTTTATAATAAAAACTTTTTGAGTTTACGTGTTAAACATTTAATGTCGTGTCGTTCAAAATATTTTTTTAGATTCTGAGAGCAACGAAGAAGCTTATTAATTTACCACGATTTTGACTTTTTTTACCGATCTGTAAACACTTGTTCGCATAGAAATACTTGACAATTACTTTCGACTAGCAATTTTTGAACCAGAATTCGGCTGCAGATTGTACTTTAGAGACATCATATTTCGAAAAATCGCATTTTTTCGCAAGGGATTGACGTAGCATATAATGTGTTTTTACGTCATTCTGTTTCAATTTAATTATTTATTTGGTTGCTACAGAAAATTTGATAGAAACCAATTGATTTGTAGAACATGGTAACCGTGGTAACACAATAATCAATAAATGTAAAATTTTTAATTATATTTATTACAAACATTGGTAACACCACCGCAATGAAAGCTCTACTCAGCATCACATTATTATTGATTAAATGATTTATCGTTTCTTTAAAATTTAATACATCCCTCCATTCTCCTCCGAGAAGCAAAGAATTCCCATTGTGCGAAATATATCCGGATTTTTATTTTGTTTTTCACCATCAAAGTTAATTTATGATAATATGTTATCACTATAACCTAGATTATAATTGCAATAACATAATAGATGATAATAATTATTTCCGTTATGACATTGAACCCAAACAAAACAGCAAACGTGTAGATGCCTTGGACTTTCTTATCATGTGAGAATTCTCACGTGCCTAATTATTAGTATAATAATAATAACAAGGCATGATAGTTTTATTATTATTTTATTTTTATTTTTGTTTATTGTACAAAATAATGACAGGAATAAAATTTTGAGGGAGTTGATATTTGAAAAAAGTCTGTCGTATCTTCACATAACTTCCTGTAAGTGATGGCGAAAAAAACCGTTGAAAACATAGTATTTATAGGAAATTTGAATACTCCAACAAAAAATCAAAATTTTTTTAAATTTTAATAGCCAAAAAAAAAAAGCGGGACATACTTCGCACGATGGGTGGGGATTCTCTTGACGGGTGTATTTAATTTTAAAGAAACGATAAATCATTTCTTCAATAAATCGATTCTGAACGAGGGAAGTTAATAATATAAAAAATAAATGAGAGAAAAAAATGTTAGAAAAATGTCCAAAATTTTATTTTCACATTTTCAAAATTTTCTTGCGTCAAAATTTTTTTCATATGATTTTCTATCTATGTTTAAATTTTCATAAAATTCAGATCAAAAAATGATGGTTTCCAAGTCGTTTTTGTCAAATTTTGTGT
>JAIPRM010008213.1:0-11571 GCA_025469315.1 Stegophylla sp. TES_Ste_2020
ACACACACACACACACACACACACACACACACACACACACACACACACACACACACACACACATTATAGCAGTAAATAAGAAATATAGTATAAGGCGGATTGAGCCTCAATTTATTTAAATGACATTTTATTTAGATCATGGTTTTCAAGTCTTTTTTGTCAAATTTTGGGTAGTTTTTCTAAAAAAATTAAAAAAAAAAAGAATTGAGAAATTAAAAAAATGACGTCTGTAAAGTTCTAAATAAAGGCAAATCCGGTTTCAAAAATTAGCTGATCCAGACTTTTGGACAAGTAGGTTCATACAAAAAAGTGTATACAGAAAAAATAAAAATAAAAATTAGAAAAAATGTAAATAAATAAACATCATTGTAAAAACACTTCACCTCGTTCAGAATCTAAAATAAGTGAAGGTAATTACTTTAATTAAACCAATGATTTTGAATCGTGGTTTCTTGCAATATAATATCTCAATGTTGACAATGTCATAACATGCATACAAAATATGTCAATTAGTTAGAATGTATCCAAAAAAAAAAAAAAAAAAAATCGAATACCTAATTTCTGTTTTTAAATTTAACTCTTTGGGATTTACTCAAAATGAATTCGTTTAAAGTTAAAATGATATTGATAAGTTAAGTTGATAAAATATCAAACGCAATAAGTCAAAAAATTAAAATTAACTAAACTTTTAAACTCTTTTATGCCCAGCTTTGATTATATAATGTATTATACAGACTATAGGCGCGGTGAATCTATTTATTGTTTATCGGACGAGCATATTTTTGTCCGACGGCGATATACGTATTTCGGTGAAACATAAAACGCCGATCGTTAAAATCATTTTTACGCGTTTTCCACCGCGAGAAACGAATAATGTTTCTCTAATTAAAAATATCAATCACATTATAATAATATAGTTAGCGTTTTAAAATCCTCACATAAAATTAACTTTATGTCGTTTATTTATTATCGTTCGCCGTGTGGCAGACGGACGTGGAATAAATGCCGTAAAATTAAATCCCCCGTTCAAAATTTCCTGCGTCAAAGGTGCACCTAAAATATAAATGCTGATATTATTATATATACATAATTTATATTCGCTGATTTCGAACCATGCTCCAAACGTTATTTAATATCGTACGACGTTAACGGGAACACGAGAAATTAATGGACAGTGTGCGAATCAATACGTCTCGTAATGAGTTTGGCTGTAACAAACTCGATGTTATGAGCATAACACTATATATTATACGGTGTGTTCACGTCACGAGGTACCACTACATGATATAATATTTAAATAGAATGATTTCGGTTTAAAATGCAGTGGTTGGCAATGGGGGGGGGCAGAGGCGCCCCTGACTCTATTTTCGGGGAGGGGAAATTTTTAAATATTTTAGATTCAATAAGAAGTTACTATGATGTCTATTTTCACGTTTACATAATTTGTTAAATGATATGATAACCATGGTAATGCATTAGTCAATAAATGTTAATTTTTAATCATATTTATTTTTAATGTTGATAACCACAGCAATCAAAGATTTGATCTTATTTTGATGATGTGTTAATAATTCTTTCCACAATTTTATTGTATTCTTGTGAAACACCGTTAATGCGAACGTGATTTTTTTTTTTTTTTAATTTCAGTTGATTATAAATCTATGTACTTGGAACTAATACTTAAGAATAACTCTTGGAGATTTGCCGTTTCAGTTCATAGAACAGCAGTTGACCAAAACTAATAATTATGACGAAATAATTGAGGTATAAAAAAGGCGCGTACACTTACTTCACACCTTGAATATTCTTTGCTTCACATAAATAAATTGGTTGGTGTGTTAAATTTTGAAGAAACAGTAAATTATTTTTTCAATAAAAAGATTTTGATCGAAGCTTCAATATACAAAGCAATTCTGCTTCAACATTTTAAAGTAAATTTTAATTAAAAAATATATAAAATAATAAAGCTAGTCTTGTAACATACCATTTATTTACTGAGAATAGAAAAAAAATATTGATGGGGAAAAATTTCAAAAAAAATAAAAATAATCATATATAAAAATTATTCTTACAC
Source organism: Stegophylla sp. TES_Ste_2020 (assembly GCA_025469315.1). Lineage (NCBI taxonomy): Eukaryota > Metazoa > Arthropoda > Insecta > Hemiptera > Aphididae > Stegophylla > Stegophylla sp. TES_Ste_2020. The sequence goes on from JAIPRM010008213.1 coordinate 2,075, forward strand.
CAAAATATATTAATAAAAAGAAAAGTGTGTTAAAGGCCTTCTTGTCAAATTTCTGAATAATTATTGAGAGTTTCGAAAAACGACCTGTTTAAAGTATCATCTAGTGCAAAATTCTGATTCAAAAATTTACTGGTCGAAACTTGCTGCATAACTTTTACTAAAAAAAAAAAAAAAAAAATTAATAAAAATTATAAGCATTGTTGTGAAATAAAAATTCATCCACGAATGATAAAATTTCAGAAAATTTGACTTCTGTAGCTAAGGATCATCCTATACATTGCCCCCCCCCCCCACCGGAAAAAAAATCTACGGCTGCCTTTAGCTCGTACAATATTAATTTATTACCACTATTATAGTATGTATGACTTACATATTATATGTGTATCATTTACCTACTATAATATTATAAGCGCATTATATTAATATACTATACAGACGTGCGTGTACATATTATTATTATTATTATTATTATTATTTTGTGCCACGAAGGGGTCAAGTCACTCGGACAGTACCTGCACCGGGGGTTCGATGCAAGGGGTGGCGGGGGGGTTAGGGGAGGTGGTCGGAGTTATGACGACGACATCGGTCCGTACGAATGCATAATATTATCTAAACACTATAATGTATACCACGCGGAAGTACCAAAGGCATTTCCGGCCGTTTCGCACGTCAGTGTCCGTCGCGTGACGGTTATTACCTATATATAATGTGCGCACACACACGCACACGCACACACACACATATATACATATGCATTAATAACATTATCATGCAATGTAAATCAATATCCAACACGGTCCGTCTCTCCGCGTGTCACACCGTGTGTCTCTGTTGCTCTACACATCGGAAGTAAAGTAGATATAACGGGCGCCGGCGACAGCGCTCGTCCAATACGTGTACGCGTACGCACTGCATACAATAGGTATAATATAATGTATACGTATTATTATTATATTTGCGGGGATTTATAGTGTCGACGCGCTGACACCTGTGCGAAAACTTGGCCGAAATCGTCCGACAAAGTTTTTGGCCGGTCGTGCTACGTTATCCGCACGCACAGATTACGCGAGCGCGGTATAATTATTACTATACGTCGTAATAACAATATTATATCCTTTTGGGGCGTCGAAATGGGTTTTATTTTACGCATCTCATTCGTGCATTTTCGCTGAAATCGGTACCATGGGCTGATAAAATGTGCCCTTACCCAACAGATATAAATGCCTCTAAAATTAATACATAATTTATAATATGGCGTGTTAATTGCTACTTGTGATTAGAAAATTATAGGTATTTATATTTTTTACATGGCTATTTGATAAATACAACGAGATAATCAGTATTTAAACAATTTTTCATGGATGGTTCACTTAGCGTAAGTGTGATTTGGAATTGTTGTTATTTATATCGTATCACCATCAGTAAAAATTAAGAACGTTGTTAGTAGTTCCTCCTAAAACAAGCGAATTCCCACGTGTGCGCAGGCACATATTTCCCATCGGATACTTCGGACCCGCTAGTTTTGGCCAAATCATTAACTGATAAATACATTTATTTTGAAAAACGTCAAAGGATAACCGTTAATATTAATAATAATAATACAATTGACGTGGATCGATCATCCGACCGTACATTACACGTACATATAATATATATATATATATATATATATGAATAGTCAGACGTGGGATATGACTGATCGAGTCGATAAGAATGGATTAAATTACAAGCACTGTTACATATTATTTAGTATTGACTAATATTAAACATACAATATAGATAATGTAGATGATCTCTTCAAACAAAATAGATTTTTAAGCACTAGGTAACTTTTAAGTGCTAAAAGAAGCTACTCTTTCAGATTATTTTACAATTATAATTTAAATTTATATTAAACTATATTTAATGTGAAATGGAAATGAATAAAAATAATTTATAGTTAAATCAATCTAAACTTTTCCTTATCTACCACAACTCTGTTTAATAAAATAGTACACCGTCCAAGTTGTAGGAGCCCTATAATACCACTGCCCATTGGTGCAATATGATACAAAAATTGAGTGGTCTTGAGGATTTAGTTCCTCAAAGCCCCCTCCCAAATCGTACCGATAAATCTCCTCAACTGCCCAAGGCTTCAAAAAGGTTTAAGACGGCTCTGCGTATGCGCACGTCTGTGATCGATTTTTAGAAACATTAGAATAATGTGTGCATGCGTGTGTGTGTGTGTGTACGTTTATAAATTTGTACAGTCGTCTGATTCTCGAGTGAGTTGTGCACCACAAGGGTATTTTCCGCGATAGCTCGTGGCAATTTTGGGAACACGACGTGACGATGTGGCCTGCGGGAGTGTGCGTAAATTACGCTGCCCCACACGTCATCCAGGTCGTTTAGATATACGGTTCTATTCATAACCGTCAGCTACGCAGTGATACGGGGGACGGTTTTGTAGAGGGGAATGCGCGCCTCTTTCCACCCAAATTAACAACGACGATTACAGTTTTGTTTCCTCGGATCCTATTACTAGTTTCGAAAAGTATCTTTCCGATCGAAAGTCATAAACATGAATGTAGAGAGTCACGAGTTGTATTTCATACGAATTCAATACATATTAATGCTTTTAGTCCATATGAATAACTCGAAACGATCAAAATTATGTATTAAATTAGCCACACTGTTTATTTTCAGGTGAACAAGTAAAAATATTTTGCAGGCGCATACGGCAGAATCGGAAAAAATAATTTTAAAATATTGTATTTAAATACAAAATACTAAATACATCGATTTCCATCGAATAAATACAAAACACAAAATACATTTGATTTCAATAAATAAATACAAAATACAAAATACTTAAAAAAAAAAAAAATGTGAGTATTAATGATCTTTTTTTTCCGACCATTCTTCGAAATTACCCGAAATGATAATAAAACAGTAATCTGTACGTATTAATCATGACAGTAGGTTATTTCATATTTTTCATGGGATGCAAAACCTATATTAATAATTTAAATCTATACCAGTGCTAAAAAAAAAAAAAAAAATTCTACCGGAATAGGAATTTAAAGTTTACATGATTTTGATTAATAAAATATTGTTAATTATATATAAATTATTCATTATGTTAATTATTAAGAAAATTATTAGATAGAAAACATCGCAGTGAACATTTTATTAAAATCAAAATTCTTAACTCTTAAGGATAAAAAGTGAAATATTTTAGAAGAAAGAATTTTCAAAAAATTAAATATTTTATATATTTACAGAATTATATAATATTTACCCGGAAGTAATCAACATTTTTAAATAACATTTCCGTTTGTATTACATTATTTTTCATAATTAGTGAAAATTTCAAGATCCTAGTATTCCTTATATTTGAGTTGTAACTAAATTACTAAAACCAATATCAAGAAAATCTAGTTTACGGCATATTTTATTTTTGAAAAATTTCTTGAGAATTAAAAAAAAGAATAATCTCTTTCTGATACTAAGTAAGTCAATAAATTTTAAATTGTTACTCGACAGTCCACCAGTGTAAAAAGTATTTAGAATTTATTTGAAATATTTTTTTATCTTAAATACTAAATACTAAATGCATTAAATGAAAATAGTATTTAAATTTTAAATACAAATAAATACTTTAGAAATACATTCAGTAAATACAAAATACAAGATACGATTGTATTTTAAATATTGCCCACTTCAGAGTATACGTGTTGACTGTTAATTTATTATTACAAAACTGAATGCACCTGAAACATCAGACAAATATATTGGCAATGACTCTTGAGGTAATCAATACTATATTTGTCTTACCCACACGAGTGCCCTGATGCTGTGGCTGCTCAGCGTTATTGCAATGATTTATTACATTTGGCAGATGTTCTGTCGTACACTCTGTGCCAGTTCGTTCATAAAATACAGAAGTCCGAATAACTGTAGGCTTATGTTATTGCTAAATTTCACAAAACAACGTTGTACTCACGGTTTGATTGAAATGTCAATTTAAAATTTATATTTTAGTTTTTAGCATTTTTGCATTTGTATTCGTTAATTATTTTAATAATGCAAAATATGAATTAGTTTGAATTCTTATTTATTCCTTGTTTATTTTAGTTCGAGAAAAGTTTGTTAATTAACGTTCGAATATTTTTTATACCGATACGTAAACTATGCGAATAAAATTGTATGAGTAATTATTATTATTTTTTTTTCGTCTATTAGCAGTGCAGATTGTTATAATAATTATTAATTAGCACTGTTACAATACGCGCTGTGTTTTACTCGTTCGTTCTCTTAAATCTCAAACACAAACAGTTTAAGAATTTTACTGTTATCTGCAGAACCAATTATAGCGAACAATAACTTTAATAATTTAAGGAAAATGTGTACACATTTCGATTTTAATCTTTGGGCTGTAATAATAATAAGAGCAAAAATATGGCAATCTAAAAATAACGTTAAACGTGTACGTGATAATTATAAAAATTTTTAATAAATGAGGCGTGGCTAGGCAAAGTGATCTAAGTGCCAATATTTTAATGTTTGGTAAATCGAATAACTACCGCATTTTCACAAAAATAAGTAAATTTTTACTATTCAAATTTCGGTACAAGAAACATGAAATTAAATGTTTTTAAAAAAAAATTATAAAACAACGTAAAAACCAATATTTTTATAAATTAAAAATGTCAGAAAATACTCATGCCCAGATTTGAATGGATTGAACTAAGCCCAACAACGATTTAATCATTTAGACATAGATCGATTTGAGAGTAGCGCGAACGGACATAGACCGATTAGATCTCGTATATAGGCGATTTTATCTACGATTTTCGAGTAGTTTTTGAAGATAGCTCTCTTTGTACTGAATAGGCGTGGGCATATAGATAATTTCAGAGTAAAAAAAAATATAAATATATATTTTTGAATTACTTTGCCCCGCCAAGCCTCGAAAATATTAAACCAATAATAATAATAATAATAATAATAATAATATAACTTTACACATATAATTATTATAATATTTTATATTATTCTGTTTCGCAACGATTTTCGATCGATAAGTAGTGTGTTTCGGGTCAAAGCGTCGAGGAGGACGGGAGGGGGCGTAAAACTTTCAAAGGGCCGTCGCGTTGTATTCGCAGTAGTAAGTCGCAGTTATGCAGCTGTACGATCGAAGTTTTTGCCGCAATAACTTTTCGGACACGGCCGCCTCGGGGTTTTTCCGAGCAACTAGGCCTGTGGTCGGTTATTTGATGGACTCCGTCGCGATACGCAGCGCACAGCGCGTCGCAACAGTGATTTTTGCTCAACACATGGTCGAAATAATCAGAGCCAATGCCGTAGCCAGAGGTTAGCGACATGGGCGATCGCCAAGGGCGCAGATACGATTAGGAGGGCGCAAAATATCGTGAAATAAAGCATTTATTTTGATTAAGGTAATTAGATTATTTTTATCAGAATGATATTTAATTGAAAGTATTTAAAAGTATTATAGATATTTAATGTACACGCTGTAAAAATAAAACTAATATTTAATGGAACAATTAAACAAAAAAAAAAAAGTGCGTGTATGCAATTTTCGGAGGAAAAGGGAATTGAAAATTTTGTTCAGCCGAAAGCGCAATAAAAGATAGCTATGGAACTAATTAGAGCCAAGTGTTATTGTAAATATTGTGACCGACTTTTCCGACCAGAATCTGCGCAACCGGTGACGTTTGCTCGTACGGATCCGTAGATCGGACGAGAACCGGAATAGATATTAGACAAATAGAAACGGACCGGACTGGATATTAGAGAAAAATGTATTTTGAAATCCAGCCCAAATTAAACTCTGCTTATAAAACATTTTAAAAGCCCGGACCAGCCCGACCCGAAATAAAAAAATCCAACCCCAACCAAAAATAAACATAAATGATAATATTTATCATTTATACAATTTGTTGTAGTAATATAAATATATAATATCAGCAGCATAGCTGAAGCTCCACCAAGGAGGGGAAAATTTGTAAATTATACTTAGCCTATAATATTTTTTCATCTTTCTTATAATAGAACGCTTATTTTCTTTGCCGTCCAAATTTTTGACAATAATCGTGCTTTCTTACATTCAGTCTCCTCAAGCTTATTAAATAAACCATAGAGCCATGTTATATTCATAAAATTGATAATATAGGTATTATTTGTTTTTGTGTAAAAATAAGTAATTATGACAAAAGTAAAAGAATTTGATAGTACATATCTATTATTTTAAATTTATAAATGAAACAGGTATTTCATAAAAAATAATCTATAATAATAATATGTTTAAATCATGTTACTAAAAAAAAAAACATTGCAATGATAAATTGAATAAATTTTACGAGTGTTCCTTAATTTCACTCAAAATGAAATTTTAAATTAAGTATTATATACTCGTATTAGTTACAAGTGTCAAAGTATAAATAGTTACAGCAAAATCGCCTTTTTCTTCTTTTTTTAAAAAATGGCACTCGGTAGATGAAAGTTTATAATTATAAACATATAATATTACATCTCGATGAAAAAAAAACCCCAAGAAGGGAGCGATCCACCCATCGCCTTCCCCTCAAATACGCCACTGTATAATTAAATATACACATATGAATTCACTAGAAAATAAAAATAATTCTGTTTTCAAATAGAAAAATAAATTCTTACTCTAATTCGCAGTTTTAATATTTTAATTTAAGGTCTTAAACTAAAATATTTTATAATAATAATAATAAAAGAAAGACCGCAACAAACCAAACCAATTAAATAACTATTCAGACCAAACCCAACCCAAAAATAAATAAAATATTTTAACCAGGACCGAACCAAATTCGGGATCGAAACCAAATTCGGGTGGACCTGGGACAGGGCTGATCTCTAGCTCGTACGATATCGTAAGAGACGTATTTAATAAAATGGCGATTTCGAAAACACGATATACTTCGGTAGATTACTTTGTTTTTCCGCGTCGCACAATGATGAGAACAAAGATTCGTCTGAATTATGTAACGGACTATATTATTTATATCCGGCGTGTCGAGGCGACTGCAGCGAAACGAAATACAGCGTTCAACGTGTTCAAATATTTAATATTATTATTCGGTCCTATTCACAACGATATTCGGACGTTATTGTAAAATGTTTACGAGATTTCCAAGCATATACCTACAAGCATTTTATATTATTATCTTCAATCGTACATTGTATGTAAATTAAAAACGTGTATTTAGTTAAGTAATTTATAATGCGTTCAGTGATGACTTATTAACTCTCAGTCATGTCATCAAGTCAACAATACGTAGTAACTGTATATTATAATATATGCAATATACAGATATGTATTATAGACTACAGTACAGTAATGACTTTTATATCCCCGAGGACCATTTAAGAATATATTATGTTTTATTCCGTTCTTTTAAATCATATTTGAATTATACCTTCTCTTGCATGTTTAATGCGATTTTCCCGTCGTGCCTGCTACCGGCTATATTACGATTTTAATTTTTCGAAAACTTACGACTACCTTGATTTCCCTGGAGTTCGTTTCTCCTGTGCTGTGTTCTCTCGCATCTTTAATTTTCTAAATAAGTTATGACATATCGTTATGTCTGTACCCGCGAAAGCATATTTTTTACGAGTAATGTCACTCGCTTTAACACGTGTCTTGGCAATGACTAAAACAAAATACATCATTTGTCAGCGATTAATTTAATTTTTTTTTTTCCCGAATAAAGGCATCAAATGCTTTTATCAGTGTCTGTATTCGCATGAAAATATCTTAATTAAGTTAAAATAATTTTTGACACAAGTTATGTATATTGAACAATGATATATTATACTATTATATTTTGATATCCATACTTTGAATAGCTTTGAAGAAAATATGAGAGTGTTCCCGAGTGCCACTTCCATTGGGTAGGAGGATATAAGATGAATCTAGACATGAAACATTTTGGATAGTGTAAGGAAAACGCCGGGATGTCTGCTTGGGGGAATAAATAGGGGGAGGAGTGTTTATTTAAAAGAACTTTTTTTTTTCCAAATGGATTAATTTATTTGTGATTGACCATCCTAAGTCCCTTGCCATATTTTGCTGTAGCTATATGTGTTGATTATTTTTTTATTGTGATTCCTCAAACCTTTCCAAACTTACTTAATCGTTTTGAAAACCATAATATATCACATTTACGAATAATATTGGCCGAATCAATAAAATTTCACACTTCATCAATTTTAATCCATTAGAAACAATACTGTGTAACACAAGCGTTTGAATAAACGCGATCAAATATTATTTAGCTGACAATGCAGAAGGGTAGAACATTAAAGGACGAAATTTGATAAACTCGTAAGAAATAAAAAATGCAAATTCAGTGAAGTAAAAGGAAATTTCACACTTGAATAATGCAGAAAAGTTCTAACACGTGCATACGAGCTTGAACAATTTTCAAGATTTATAAATATTTGAATACACACGTTTTCCTTCTTTGTATCAACGGCTCGACTCGTTACCTAGCGAGTATTTTACTTTTTACTCTTTTGCATTTTATTTATTTTCTCTCCTGACCTTTTTTATTGTTCTACCTTACGCAATTTCACTGTTTATTGCATACAACTCTCCGTTTTATATACACATGACTTACTAGAATATGGATTCGTACGAAACAAAAGAAGTACAGGTAACCGAGAAATATTGACGTTAATACATGAGCAATAACTCACATCGATAAACATGAGTCGGGGAACGTAATTGAGATGTTGAACTGTACTATAGACGAAATATTATTTTTTGATTAGGAGGGGCTACAAATATTCAGAATGGGATTTAGTACAAGTTCCGCAATAGGCACTGATGTAATTTTTCGCTCTCCCCCCATCCGCTCTCATCATAAAACAAAAAATAAGGTAAATATAGATTGTTAATAATTTGCCTTAGTATATTGCAGATTAATTAATAAGAAAAATGTAATTAAATAATGACTAATGAAATAATTCAAGTATATGTAAACATTATGAATAAAATTAATATATTTATTTTCGAATAACATAGCCTACACAATGTTTTGAAAAAATGTTATTCGTTAGACAACTTAAAGTTCAATAATGAATTGATGTTTCATCAGTTTTTATAAAATAATTTCTTTAATTCTTCATAGTAATAATTATTGTTAAAAAAAAGTGATTCCTACTATTTTTTTTTAAATTAAAAAAATTTTAGATGAAAATCAATAACCACGTTTACCATACCATTATATACATTTTTGGAGTGGCTAATAATAATACTTAAAAGACTAAGCTCCTTTAAGTTCCCTCCCCCCGATAGTGCATTCATATATATAAGTAATACAGTCATCTGTATTACTTATATTAGGTACAACGTTTGAACGCAAACCCACGGGAAATGTTCATTAATTGTCCGCTATATAGAGGTGTTCACTGCCGAAAGTTCAAATGTATCTAATTTGTTCTTACTTCTAAGT
>JAIPRM010008214.1:0-16169 GCA_025469315.1 Stegophylla sp. TES_Ste_2020
AACTTCCTAAAATAATACTTTATTTTTATTTTACATTAAATATTGTCAATACTTAATTTATGGTTAAATTTCTCATTGAAAAAATAATAATAAAACCCTCCCCGAAAATTCATTCTAGATACGGCCATGGTACCTACCCTACCTAACGTTTTACGTCTGCTTTTCCTCTCTCCCGTACCCCTTAAAAGCGGTTCCACGTGGCTGTCGCGTGACAATGCAGTTCTTGTTTTCGTCGTATCTGCCCGCGAGACAGGACCGGATTTGAACGATTAGCGCTCCGGAGCAAGTACCTAAGTATAATTATTCTTCCTTTCTGTAGACAGATTTGAGAAAAAAAAAAATTGGAAGTTAAAACCGACTGTTTAATAAATTCGACTACTATACTAATACAGAAAACAAAATCTGTTATCAAAAAAAATGCATTAATTTTTTTTGCGCTCCTTTTAAAATATAATATTCCTTAGACCTTGAATATGTCAGCTGATACCGAGGTACCATAAACGATGATAATATTTAATTCTGTATTTTTTGTAATTTTAAGTAATTTCTGTCTTTATTGTATAGAAAAAAAAAAGTTCACACCGAACATCGTATTAAATGATAATATGGTAATTATTAGAGCTCAGGTTTTGTACCCGAATAGTTAGTAAAACATTTTATAAAGATACCGATAAAATGCATTTGTTTAGTTTAAACTCTCAAAATAAATATAAAAAGAAAAAAGTATATTTACTTAGGTAGATTAAAAACGAATTTACTGCTACATATTAAATCGGATTATTTTCAAACCTATTGGGTACTTATATATTTCACATTTACCGTTCTACTTAAGAGTATTTGAATTTACTATAAAAATACGCTATATATATATATATATATATATATATATACATTGAGAAACGATTTTACCTTTCCAAAAGTCATAAATAAAACTGTAATTATTACGGTCACTTCAATAAAACTATTGCTCCGGTATTTCGATATATTATTGCGAGGATATAAATTATTTCTGACAATAAAATAGTGGGCTAATAAAATTGTAGACTAATAAAATAAAATTGTAAAAAATATGTGCAATTTTCATGAAAATTATGTAAAAATGATATTCAGTAGTCAAAATCAAATCAAGTAAATGAATGTTTTAGCTCATTGTAGTCAGAATGAATTAAATCGCTGGTTTAAATAATATTTTTTTCGTGATTCCGTCAAAAAAATCATTTACTTCATTATCCACAAAGAGGAAACTTATTCCCTTTCAAAAACCGGTCCAAAGCTTGATGAAATTAGCAGTGCTGTCAGAAAATAAATATTTCCCATTTTTTTTTTTTTTAAGATTTCTGTAGTTTGTTGATACCCTGCTAATGACATGTTCCTTTCCTGATCCCCCTCCATTGGGCATTCATGTATTTATCACCAACAAGATTTACATAACGAATGTACCTATTATTTTTCAAGTGAAAATTGTTTTTGAAAACTCAAGGTTATAGATTTAAAGGTTATAATTATTGGACTGGTAAATATTTCGCCCTAACCTATAGAAAATACAGAAATGACGCCCATGGATTATAACGATTATATTTTGCTATATAACACGACCGATTTTGGCCGGAGCGCGTTAATTGTTTATTGTACGACGATATCTCCCGTACAATATTATAATAATATATTTTAATTACGTTATGGGGACGATATTGCACACAGTGCAACGGCGCTCGTTCCATTCGATTTAAGTTCGACCCGCGGTGTTATTACCACTATATAATAATATTATCGTCCAAAACACTTTACCTTCACCCGTTATACCCGTCGCCGCCGCCGCCGTCCGTAGGTGTTATGTTCCTGAGTGTTACTGTAATATATTATTGTTATTATTTCCCGCATATACTACGTGGATTTCACCCGTCGTCGTGCACTCCGCCACCGCCGCAAACAACCACGATTTCTCGATAATGCACTCACTTAACAATAATATCCGTAGGTGTACGTATATTATTATTATTTTATATACCTACACGTCCGACGTCTGCGACGCGTTCGGTATATTACACACGCGCGCAAACAACATCAATAATACGACGTCACGCGGTGCGGAGCCGGATTAAGGGGTGGTGGACGGGGTTGAGGTGAAAGGGAGGGCTATAGTCCAAGGCTTACAAAGGGAAAGGAAGCCCCACGAAAGGCTCGAATGACATTTCTGTCGGTAATGTTCATACAATGCCGTTTCGAGGACGAATGGGTTGAATTTTTTATCACTGTGATGTAACTCGTCCAGTATTTTTTTTCGGCCGACGACACGACAGTCGCTTTGAAGTAAAAAAAAAAAAAAAAAAAAAATGTTCTATCCCTTTATTTATAATTTATATCGGATGATAGCAAATTTTTTTCAGTAAAATATACATTTTACCTCCGATATGAAAATCGTCGTCACCGACCACATAAAATTGGACGAGCCTATTATTATTATTATTACTAGCCCTATCCTTACTTTTTTTTCTATTTTTGCAAGTCAGAAATCAATTAGGACTCATACTTTTTGTTTTTTTCGGCACCGGCACTGGTGTACCCTTATGATAATAATTACAACACGTATGATGCATGTTTTTAGGTGACTACCAACAACGTGACTCAATGTTGCGTACAACAAAACGTTACGGCTGGTTGCTTGGACGCGTGCTCATCGTCATACTTGGACATCAACGTGGCCATCGGCCGGACCGACTGCTTCAACGACTTTGACAAACTGATGAAATGCGCATCAGGTACCTATTACTCGTCCGTCGTTTTTATACCGAACGCATTTATTATAAAAAAAAAAAAAAAGTTATTGTAATAATTTACAAAAGCGAAAGCAGAAAAACTTTCTCTCGGACGTTTAAAAACTTTACAAATCGAGAATGTTTAAATTTAGATTTTAGTTTCTTGTCTTCAGTCTGGAAGACTAAAACATTTTTCAGATGGGGTTGGTCTCCTTATGTTGGCCTCCGATAATACCACGAGAAATTGAACGTGCAAAACGATAAATACTGCATGGAATAATAATAACAATAATAATAAAATTGTGAGTTCATGCCTTAAAAAACGCTCAAAAATGTATGCGTCTAAAATGTATAAATATGACCTTAAGCGTGCAGTCAAAAACGTTTAAATGCGCTATTAAACCCTTCGAATAGGGAAAAAATCTGTTTGGGATATTTTTAAAAACAATGTATACCGCGTGTCGCGTAAAGATTGATCTTTATCGATTTCGATAAATACAAAATATCGATAACGACATGGTAAGCTGTGAATGAGAGCGACTTGTAAAAAAAATACTTAAACAATTTTATGTTTTTTCATAAAATTTCTATTGGATAAATGGGTGTGTATTTAAACTATGGAAAATGCAATCTTTTAATCAAGAAATTCATAATTATTAGGGCTAGGGAATTATAAGAGTTGGCATGTTTTTTAAAAATCATTCAAAACATAGCTAAGTAATATAGAAATGCGTTTCATAACACTCGGAGTTGTATACAGTTCTCTTTAATTTGCATATTTTGCATATTTAACTCTTTTTTCGATTTTGGTTATATTTGAATTTTAAGTGCATATTTCACCTATTTTTCAATATTTAATTTGAGTTTTCTTGGTATTGGAAAATTTTTTCCTGAATAACTGAAGAGATTGAATATTATTTGTTTAAATGTAAGGATAAAAAGAATAAAGATTAAAAGAAAAAAGAAATGTCATAAATTATAGAAGAATTAATAATACACATTAAAATATATTATACATTACAATTTTTAAATATTTTGAGTTTTTACAGTAAAATTAATGTTTTATAAGAGATTATTTTTGCATATTTTTATAGCATATTTGGTACATTTTTAGAGCATAAATGCATGCATATTTTAAGTTTTTTCAGAGCTATAAGTCCCTAGTCGTAATAATTATTATGCAAAGCAATCAATGAAATACGGCTAAAACCTCAAAATATAAGTCATGCAAAATATAAAATGTCACTATTTGAATCAATCAGATTTTCTACGTCGTGTAACGACGTTAAATACAATTCGGGGCTAAATTGTCAAATGCACGTGCATTAATTCACCGTCTTCGGAAACAACATTTTACCCATTCTGACCGTTTCAGACGGATCCGATCACAGGGCTTGTTGTTCGGAACGCGGCGTGCCCAGACGTTGTTTGGAATGGTGTCGCGGCGAGCCGGTCAACAACAAGATGTGCGTGCTGTCGTACTCCAAGTCCATATTGGCTTGCTTCCACGAGCTCAGGGGTACGCAAAGTTTTCGTCCGGGGGTGGGGGAGAGGAGGGGATAGGGTCGACAATCGCTCTGATGACGATCCTCGTCGTCGGTATTAATCGCGAATTTTTTTTTTCCACCCCGTTTTCCAGACAAACTGCCCGGGCCTCCGATCAACGTGCGCGTGGAGAACACGGACGCGCACACGGTCACGGTGAAGTGGGATCCGCCGACCAAAAACCCACAGACCGTCGAAGTGTACAGGTAACACGATATGATATATTAATAATAACCGATTATACGAACAGAGCTATACGTATACGGTCGACATTAGTAGTAGACACTAGTTTTGTAATAACAGTGAGCGTTTCCAAAAAATAAACCGCTTTACAAGTTAAAAAAAAAGAAAATAAACCAACCGTTGGAAAATGTTACCGCCATAAAATTGTGTCTGGTGCGTTTTTTAAATTTGGATGAAATCGTTTAGCAAAAAAAGAGGTTTGTTTTTCGATTTTCGTCCGTTCTTGCGTTTTCAGTGACACGCAAACGTAACACTATATAAACCGTCGAGAGCTTTTAATTCGTGGCGCGTTTGTTAGCTGTTAACGCGCGTATAATAAACTGCACTGTCGGCGCGCGTAAACAAAGGACACTTTGTTGGACGTTACGAAGTAAAATCACCTAAATTCAAACAAAGTTTCCGGCGTAAACACTGCTTATGTGTACGCACACACACGGACCCGCCCCACTGGTCGGTACGATAACGACGACGGACACGCGCGTAAAATATTATAACATTATGTAGCAAGTCGTGAGACGTTCTACAATAATATATATATATATATATATATATATAAGTCGTACCAGTGTTGACCCGAACGATTTCGCCCGTTTTCGGCCGACTTGACGATAATCGTGCGAATATAATATAAATACACTGACGGATTCTCGCTCGCAGGGTATTCTGGAGACGTGTGGGTCACAACAGCCCGGAAAAGAACGACACCAAAGAGACGTCCATGAGAATTACCGGACTCAAGGACGATTTGACGTACGAGTTAGTGATCAAAGCCGGCAACTCGAGGGGCATGAGCACGCTGACTGAACCCATTAGGTTCACTACCACCGAAAAGGACGTCATGTCCGCCGCTAGTCTGGGTAAGTTTATTTAACTCCGGTCTATACGCGCGGCGTGAAAGAGCCCAAAAAAAAAAAGCTACGTTTTGAACATCGTTTTATTTTACTTCTTTTTTTTTTTTAATTTGACATATTATTTTGTTAAAATATGTTTATCGTACATCTATAATGATGAAAATACGGGTCACGAGAATAAAAAAAAAAAGTTTTCATGCGAAAACATGGTTTGGTCGTTTTTTTACTTGCCACGCACAAATATGTCTGTTTGCGTGTAGCGAACTTTTAATTCTATTTTTTATTCTATTCATCGAAAACTTTCTAATTAGACTATAGGTTTTTTTTTTTGGGGGGGTTTATTTTACCGAACTTTCAAAAACGTGTGCGAACGTAATCATAACTTTTATATCATTTTAACTAGGTATAAGTCTAATATTATTATAATTCTTATAGTCTCCATTCTATTTTATTCGTCGGATAAACGTTCTTGTTGAAAGATTGTCAAGCAGAGCTTTTAAAATAAATTATTTAAAATCCAATAATTATTATGTTTTTATAAAAATCTACAAAATATTTACAGGTACATGAACTTTGACAGTGGTTATATATACTATATGGTTATTTGCAACTTTTGGTACAATATATTTTTTCATTATTTCTGTGTACATTTATAAGCACGAGGGTTAAACAATTGTTTATGTCATTTTGTTATTTACTTCTCGATTTTGCAAATCATAATTTAAGAAAGAAAAATTGTATTAGGTAAACTTCTGAAAGTAAAATTGAGCAACACATTCCTTTTTAAAATTAAAATTAATATAACTATTAGCTAATACGTAATTGCCGTATTTATAGTAAAATATAATATCATTCAATTTGAAAATTATCGATTAGGTTCCTATTATTAATTATTTCAGTGCATAAGTGTAGTATTTGTTTATTAAATTTAGGTGAAAGCCGTGCTGATGTTGGAACTATTTTCGGTGTATTTGTAGCCATTTTGATCGTGGGAGGTATTGTAGCTGGCGTGGTTTATTATATGCACGGTCATGGAAATTTGTTACACAAATCATCGAGTGGTGTGTCATTTGAAAATCCGAGTTACCTGAGAGAAGTCAACATGGAAAATATGGTGATTATGATGTTTGGTTAAAATATTATTGATTTTAATTAAATATACCTATACAAATGTATATTAATAATTATAATAATTCAAACAATAATAATAATAATTTTTCTTTTCTTATCAAATGAAATAACATTAAATGCGTGAAATTTCCCTAATACTACTAATAAATGAAATATTAAAAAAATAATGTAAGCTCCTTGATATTAATGTAACTTCCAAGAAGTTAATTTTAAAACAATTAAAAGACACGATTAATATTCCACTGATTAAAGTAAACTCCAATTAATAAAATAAATATTTAGTAATTATTACGTTACATGACGTGCACCTTTAATATTTCATATGTATTTTGTTTTCGAATTAATTTCGTCTAAACTACAACATAAAATCTAATTAAGTTCACGTGTATTAAACATAAGTTCATTTGATTCTTAACTTAATTTAAAAGTTCATTAAGCATGCATAACTATACTTTTTAAATGCGGTGAAATAAATTCAACCATTTGAACATAGCATAAATTACAGTATTATCGTTTATACGAACAATTCAATTTGCATAACAATACTGTCCAATAATTGATAACTTACGAGGTATTTGTCGTTAGGAAATGAGAGAAATCTTAAAAAAATCATCTCATTATTTCCGTCCGAAACATAATAATGATTTTATGTAAAACGGTTCTCTTTAAACGGGTGAAATAATAAAAAATAATCAATAACCATTTAAAAAAAAAAAAGATTCAAATTTACTACTTAATACTTTTTGACGCAAAAGAATTAATTTTCAACATGAGCAATTTAAGTAATTTAATTTTAGTGCTCCGACGAAATATTTTTGAAAATATCTTCGCTATTAATTATTCATTTTTTTTTCGAATTAAATATATTGATATTGTTTTATAAAGTCTGTTATAACTGAATCGTTAATTCTATGAAAATCACTCTACCTATATTACTTTATTTCTTATAATTTTATTTTTTGATGATTTTACCTGTGTGATAGAATTTCTTTTAATACCTAATACGATACAATGCCTATATTGCTTATAACTAGAGTACGGATTTTAATGCAATAAAACATTTAAAAAAAACACTTAAAATTAAGCAATAAAGCTCTACAAATCTTCCAAAAAAGCTCTTAAAAAGCATTAAAAATGAGGTTTTTGATAAAAAATGTACATATTAATTACAAAAAACGTATTATAATTATTTATTAGTTTATTAAATTATATATATATAAATAATATGCTGTTTTTTTTCTTTCACCGTTTGTCTGTAAATTAGATTTATTCTTTTTAAGATACTTAATTTTCAAAATTTGTTAAAAAATAGTTATAAAATGATTAATCTACATCATCGGAGTTGCATTGGAGTTGCAATTAAATTTATTTTCAAGTTTTCAAAAAAAAAAAAAAAAATCTTTCTAAACTGAATTAATCTTTCAAATACGTTTATTTAGAACACATTTTGAAAAAATGTAACTTATAAGCTGAAAAAAAAGTGCCCAAAATACCCCAAAAAGCTTTAAAATACAAAAAAAAGCAACAATAACGTATCGGAATTATCCCAAAAAGCATTTAAATACAAATAAAGCAAAAAAAGCTAATAAAAGCAAAATAAAATGTCGTGAATTTTATTCTGAGTGTTATAAATCGAATTTATAGTTGACGTAGCTTCGTTTTAGAGCGATAGAAAAAAAAAAAGCAAATGCCTTCGAAATCCGCACTCTACTTATAACCATAAAACGCAGATAATTATAAATCGTACGTTTCCTGGAAAATATTCATCGATCCCGTTTGTTTTATAGAATCACACCGATTTACCGTATTCGGCCACGGCCAATGGCGTCGGTACCGCCGAATGGAAACAAGACCATAATATGACACACGCAGCGACCGAAGTGCCTCCGACTTTGTACGAAGAACTTAAACTTGGATCGGACGGAGCTGGGTTTAAGAGATTAAAGCCATAGAAACCACAGGTCGGGGGTAAACCATAACCAAAGTTTCTATATTCGAAAAAAAAAAAAACACATACATAATATATTTATATATAAATCGACGGAAATACGTTGATTTTTTATAATATACGATATCGCATTTTATATTAAGCACTAAGGACGCGAAAATTGTATTTTTTAATATCACGAAAAAAAAAAAAAAAAAAAAAAAAATGATTAAATACCGCGTATAAAGGTATATAATATACAATATAGTTTTAGGGGGAAAAAAAACGGTGGTTAGGGAGAGACCTATTTATCATCGGGATAAATAATTATTTCTAATTTAGCGTTTTTGTAATTTGTTGTGCTTCCCACGCATTGCTTTAGCTATTAAAAAAAAAAAAAAAAAAACCAAATTAAACACGAAGCGATGTACCGTGTACGATGTAAACAACAACAAAACGTTAAAAAACGT
Organism: Stegophylla sp. TES_Ste_2020; assembly: GCA_025469315.1. Lineage (NCBI taxonomy): Eukaryota > Metazoa > Arthropoda > Insecta > Hemiptera > Aphididae > Stegophylla > Stegophylla sp. TES_Ste_2020. Next base: position 8,924 of record JAIPRM010008214.1, read on the forward strand.
ATCGGAAGAATAACTGGTCATTAGATTGAACTTCTTTAGGGTATATTATTATTATTATTATTATTATTATTACGATTAAACAGTATTTTATATTTACGCGATTTACATGGTATTTATGTATACGTGTGATGTGATCGCGTCTTGTTAATAATATTATTATTATTATTATTATATTGTTCGTAACAATACGTAATTGCGAATACCTAAAAAACACCGCTACTATGTATAGTCATTGTTAGGTATATGATAATGTGTAAGATGTTTTTATTTAAGTTTAATATTATTGTTTTAAAATCTTTTTTATAAAGTAAGAAAAAAATATTATCTATATTATTATAATTATTATTATATAATATTATTAAGACGTATTAACGTTTGTAACCACTGTGATCTCTATTATAATATCTATAAATATATTATATTATATTATATTATAATAATATTCAGGTAAAAATAACAATTCGCACCCGTCGTATTAAATAAATTCGAATATAGATTATTACAATAATTATTATTGAAAAATTTGAATGAATTTGTGGTTTTTGTACAGTACATATATTATATATATATATATATATATATATATACATATAGGATTACATGCGAAAATATAAGAGTGTTTTGTTTACTACTTGTTTGTTATACGATATGTTTTTTACCTTTGATTTATTTCCTTTAAAGCCTTCTCAGATGACAATACGCGTATACGCGTGAAACGTACGTTCATTAAAATGAAAAGAGTTTCGCTAGGTCCCCCCCCCCATTTTGGTTCACTTGGACGATCGGGCGTCTCCGTTTTAGCAGCAACGAGTCCGGGACGAGAGAATTATGACGTTGACAGAAAACAAACGTCTTTGGACACAACGGTGGTTATGGGCTTTTCTTCCATGAAAAACACGAACTTTCAATAAAAGATCGGCCGGTTACCCGGACGTTATTTCAGTGTTCTGAAACATTGTTTTTCCAGACCATAAAAGAAGGTAAGTACAGCACACGGTAATTTCTCGGTCAACAAGACTGTCGTTCGATCGACACGGGAGTGGCGTAAAACAAGGGCGCAGCCAAGGGAGGGCAGCTAGGGGCAAATGCCCCCATCCCTGATCAAAAGCGTATGTCTTTAATATGTTTAATATCGAATATTCTAATGAATATTTTAAATTTTATGCTTACGTGCCCCCCCCTAGTAAAAATTCTGGCTACGCCCTTGGCGTAAAATGTAAACCGAACTCAAAAGACTCGAGAGAATAATATAAAAGAAGGTAAGTACAGCACACGGTAATTTCTCGACTATTTATATATTTTCAGTAAAAATCGGGGCGGTACTCTTTTCGCCCAAAAATGATCTTCCTCTTTTCGCCCACGTCCTCTTTTCGACCAAGTATAATAAAATAGTTTCCTCTTTTCACCCACGGTTTCATGTTCCACATTTTGAAAAACTCTGTCTCTCAAGTAACTACACTCAAAACGAAGACAAAATACAACAGTACAGTAGAAGAGATATAAGTCGGTATGAATTTCTTAAATCAATATCATTCAACTATACAAAAAATGTAACTTTAAATTCAAATTAAATGTTAATCCATGACATAACATTTTTTTTTAACGACGTCATAACAACAAATGTCAAATACATATCTATTTTATATTATATAATAATTATTTTAATGTGCACAAACACAAATACATTTTTGGAGAGTAAGAAAAGCCTCCTCCTCGTGGTACTCACTGGGACCTGGGTAATGCTAAATGGCTTTATAAAACTAACTTACACAAATATATAATTTAAATATGACATATGTTAGACATAAATAATTTAAAGTAAGTGTTTCTCAAAGTGTGTGTTATAAAAAAAATGTGGGCGAAAAGAATGCAATTATTTTTAGGCGAAAAGAGGAAACTATTTTATCATACTTGATCGAAAAGAAGACGTGGGCGAAAAGAGGAAGATCATTTTTGGGCGAAAGGAGTTACGCCCGAAAGCACTTGGCGCTTAAATTGCCACCCCCCCCCCCCCCCGTACGAACGAGGTTAATATCAGTGATTTAATCGACGCGATATTAGAGGTTTTGTCCAACTGCTATTTGTGCTCGCGGTAAAGCCGTTCGCCGACGGGAAATTCAATTAGACAAAATACCCCGGTGATCGAATTAAAATCGGGATAATGGACCTCGAAAACAAATTGTGTTATTAAATTTTCCACAGGGAGTACTATATATTCGGTGGCGGCGGAGGCGGTGGTGTAGTGTACGCGGTATATTATAATAATACGAGTATATAATTATTATTATTATTATTATTATTATGTACACAACCCGCGACGACGAGCCGGCGGTCGGGAAACAATTTGCGCGTGGAAATATCACGTCGGAAAGGGCTGTGTAGAGATAACTATATTATTATTATTATTATTATTATTATTATCATCATCATCGTCCGTACGCGCGCTGCATTGAGCGACAGTAATAATAATAATAATAATAATGATAGTTGTTCGGCGTGTAAATGTTACGCCGAATGTCGGACACTGTGATTTTTCTCACACGCGCTCAACCGTTTTTAACGGATGGCAAGTGGGCGAAAAATTTTGGGGGGGAGGGATTTTTAAATTATTGGTCGGCAGAGTGTTTTCCATAATCGCGAACCTAAGGTTTACTTATTAGAATAATAATATTTATTTACGGGTTATAGATACCAATATAGTGGTAATAGTGGTGTATATAGCAAATGTGATAAATAAAAATATTTATAATAATACACACAGAGATAAAAACAAATTACAGACCAGTATAAATAAAAAAAAATGTAATACAATTAGAAAAAAAAAAAATCGGGGTGCTCATTGCTCAGACTTCAAGTTAGTTTTATCGACAGGTTAAAAAAAAATGCTTCTTAGTATTGAATACAATAGATTCATAACTTAAATAACTAATTAAGTTGCTGATTTGTGAAAATTGTATCGTATCGTAAATTTTTTTTTTTGATGATTTTATTGATATGCTACTGTACTTTTAACTCTTCCATTACCATAACAACTGTTGATTTCAAAATCGAAACTTAAAAAAACGTATTCCAAAAAGTTTTACTTCACAAAAAATTCTAAAAGAATTGGTGATTTTAAGAGGATGTCGTACCTATAGGAGGAGACGGCGAACGCGGGTACGATACGTCTTCTTGATTATTGAACATAATAGAGAATCAAAAACGAATGTACCTACTTATAGCCGCATTTTTGCATGAAAATTAAAATTAAAATATCTAAATAAAGATAAATGATATTTAATAATACATTTATCCAGATAACGATAAAAAATACTTAAAAATTGATTTACCTAGATTTATCTAAATATAAATAGTAAGCTACATTTTATCCAAATAAAAAGATAATTTTTTAAAAAAAGTATAAAATGAATAACAAAGATACCAGACGGTACCCTTATTAAAATAAATGGTTAACGTACGGGGAATTCACCCTTCCCTTAACTTGGACTCGGGAAATTTTTTCATTGTTGTTAAGATAATCATTCATTTATAATTATTTTGACTTAGGCAGTTACACATAGGTTTGTAAATTTGAAATTCACTTTAAAAAAAAGTTTATTCGTATATGTTGACCTTATATTATGATGATAATTAAAAAATGTCAAAAATTATCCAATTCCAAAACCATATTATAATGTTAGGTACTCCGAGAAGGCACTCACATGTTCATTTATAACATACGAGAACGTGGTAAAATAAACCGGTTTAGAATATAAAATAATAAAATTGAGCAATGAACTTGCCAATGATAACAACTTGACAAAACTTACGTGATGAAAGCAAAATTAGCCAAAAAAATATTATAATACCAGTAATGCTTAAAATTATTTAAAAATACAAAATATTGTTAATTTCGGTATTGGATGTGAAATGAGCACTCAAAAATATAATTTTAATGCAAAATTTCATCTAGATAACGTCTAACTTAATCCGAAATGACAGCTTAGATAACTCAATTCCGATTTATATTAATAAAATAATTAATCTAGACAAATTTATCCAGGAAACGTTACATTTTATAAAGGGAAATTTGCCGAAGCAAAAAGCACGAGAGAAAATCATATTGAAAACAATTCAATTAAATGTGTATTGGAAACGTTATAAGTCGTTGAATATTGTAGTTTTTTTAATCGCACTACTGATAAATGTTCGCTTTTTATCAAACGTGATTGAAAATATTTACAAAAAACACAATTTTCTAAATTAGGGGCCGAAATAGTTTTAGTGCGCACGGGGAGGAGTGCAATTTTTTTAGTTACGTGTAAAAACACACACGCAGGAAAATGACAACACGTCTTGTACGCAGAGAGGTCTTATACCATCGGTGACGGTCGGATACAACGACCCCCTGCGCGGAAAAATATTCGCCCCCGGTCGAATGTAACATCGTCTACCTGCTAACGGGGAGGTTACGTTATTAGCCGCGCTCGGTGTCCGTTCGCGGACACGACAAGTTTCGCAGAGATAAATCGCCCGGAAACAATGTGTTATTCCGTCGAATAAATAATATTATGTCGTTTTAACGATAGAGGTTTAATCTCATTAAAAGCGTTCCTCGGCACGGCACTGCGCCCGGGAATTTTCCAACAACACAGGTTTGTCGCACGTACGTCAGCGCCCGGGACGATGCAACTTTTAGTGCCCTCTATAGCCTGTGTTTGCACGTACGGGCGACGACGTGTCCATTTTCGGCACTCTAACGAGCCGATCATAAATCGTACAAATATTTCGGATGATTCTGAAATGGAGCGAAAAAGCTTTAGTGGTTTTACGTTGATGCATATTATGCATATCATATATATATATATATATTTTAATCTTATAGGAGCGAAGAAATTTGAGTTTTTACAATGATGTTTACTTTTGTATTTTTATTTATTTATTTTTCCTATAAATACTTACCCAAAAGTTTCGAATACCCACTGTGTTAGAATCAGAATTTTTCTCTAGATATTATGGTACTTTTACGAGGACATTTTTCGAAATTCCCAATAGTTTTCTCGACATTTAAGAAAAACTACTCGAAATTTGGCAATAAAAACTCAAAAACTTATCATTAAAAACATTTTTTTTTTTTTTTTAATCCGAATTTAATGAAAATATTTATACGTGTAGACAATAATATCAAAAACGTCACAGTTATAATAGTGATACAGAAAACTGGCCGAATAAAAAATAATAACAATTTGTTTTAAGTATAATTGTCTTGAATAAACTGAAGCTCCGCTCAGAATTGTTTTATTCGAGAAATGATTTATCGTTTCTTTAAAATTCAATACATCCGTCAAGAGAATCCCCCCGACGAGCGAAGTACACGCTTCTTTTTTTTTTGAATCTTATATTGGCGAAGAAATTTGAGTTCTTACAATGATATTTATTTTTGTATTTTTTTTTTTCTATAAACACTTATCCAAAAGTTTCGAATACCCACTGTGTTAGAATCAGAATTTGCCTCTAGATATGGTACTTTGACGAGGACATTTTTCGAAATTCCCAACAGTTTTCTCGGCATTTTAGAAAAACTACTCAAAATTTGGCAATAAAAACTCAAAAACTTATCCTTAAAAACAATCTTTTTTTAATCCGAATTTAATGAAAATATTTTTCACTCCTAGAAAAAATCATTTACAGAATTAAAATATCTATACAATATAAGTATTCCAATGGTTATGCAACGTTTTCGGTATCCATCGAATTGTATTATTTTTATTCGTTTACAGACCAATCCGGTGACGGAACGTCGGCGGCCCGTGATAACGTTTTGAATTAAAAATCGCTTTCTCGAGTTCGGATACGAAGGCGTTCGCGCGAACTCAAAGTCTGGGGCTCCGGGTTTTCTACCCCGCCGAAGGTACGCGGACAAATAGCAATCCAGGGTGCCACTACATAATGACCGATAGCAGCTGGTGTCCCGCGGTGTGTTAAAGACACACCCGACACTCACGCTAATAATTGCACGACCGCCGCGGCCCCGGCTTCTCTGTATATAATATTATTTTGAGAGGGTTTTTTCCGGATCGTCAATCTTTCGTGTACACGCGAATTCGTAACGCCAAAGTCAGCGGAATATTTCCGGGCAGAAAAGCCCCCGGTATTTGAAAAAAAAAAAAAAAAAAACGTACCGGTGCAAAAGCTGTGAAACGGGGTTGTCACACTCATATATTCTCATTCGTTCGTTATCGCCAAAATTAATTATATTAAATACTTCATCAGTTATCAACAATGCTTCAGAATACAGTATACGCAGAATAATAATTATGGTATTGACAATTTTTAGGCTAAATGTTAAGACATTTTTAAATATCTCGTTTTTTTTTTTTTTTTTGAAAGCATTATCTCATAAAATTGCACCTGTTTGAACAGAAAATCCACCACATATCTTATTTGTCCATTTACGTTCCGACTTTCTTAAAGATTGATTCAAAAAGCATATTCCTAAATAAGCGTATATTATAATTTTGATAAAACTGGTCATTCGTGTGAAATAACGACTTTGTTTTGATAATGAATTTTAAATTCTAAATACGATTGAAAATGTTTCTTCCCCGTATTTTCTATCACGTATTATTAAGATTTAAGAACCAAATATTTTTTACACTTATTTGGATTTATAATTATTATTATGAGTTTACTATACCTAAAATATATTTTTTTATAAAAAATAAATAATCGAAAACTGTGTCTGTTATGAACGAGTTCTTTGTAAAAACTAACGGTTAATCTTTTTTGGTGATAAATTAATAAACGGACCTAAACGCGAAGAACTGGGATTGAAATGGTCTAAAAAAAAATTGCTAAAAAATGTTCTACACAAATGTGTTAAAAATGTGTATCTGTTTGCAGATTTGTCTGCAACCACGGGAGAGAGCATTTTCGTGTCTTTCGTCATGTCTCGTGGTTTCGTTCTGCGCCCGATTTCGCCTGCGGCATTGCACTCTCGATGGTCGACGCTCGCATGTGCTCCTCTATTGCTCTAGGTTACGTACTCGTGGTTTCGTAGCACGTTTGATATTGCCAAGTGTTAGACCAGGGTGGTCCAACCCGCGGCCCTCGAAGCCTTTTCTTTTGGCCAATAATTAAATTTTCTATTAATTAAAAATTAAAATCACAATAAAATTATAACAAAATCGTAGTATGATCGTATAAATTTTAAATTTTATTTTTGGGAATTCCCGACAGTGGAAATTCCTGGGAGTCGGTCATATCG
>JAIPRM010008215.1:0-16168 GCA_025469315.1 Stegophylla sp. TES_Ste_2020
CTTCAATTTTTTTTTTTTTTTTTTTTTTAAACTACCCAAAATTTGACAAAAACGACTCGGAAACCATAATTTTTTCGATCCAAACTATATGAAAATAATATAAGAAAGATTTTGGCGCAAGAAAATTTTGAAAATGTGAAAAAAAAATTTTGGACATTTTTCTAACATTTTTTTTTTTTTTATTATTGACTTCCTTCGTTCAGAATCGTTTTATTGAAGAAATGATTTATCGTTTCTTTAAAATTCAATACACCCGTCAACAGAATCCCACCCGTCGCGCGAAGAACACCCATCGTGCGAAGTACGTCCGGCTTTTTTTTATTATTATTATTATTATGATTTTTTTTTATGTGTACATGTTTTCGTATAAAAATATTCGCCTCCAAAAGTTTCGAACAGAAACTCTTTGAATCACAATTGTCATCTGTTGATGACAATTGTTTTGAAATATGATTTTTCGAAATTCTCTATAGTTTACTGAAAATTTGGAAAAACTACTCGAAACTTACAAAAAGTTGTATGCTGAACTTGGACGTAAACAGGTCAAGAACTGTTTATGGTTAGAGGATGTTAGAGTGAGCTAGGGTAAACTTAATTAACTGTGCAACGTTTTCTCTCGACCGCCCAAAATTAATATTTTGTAAACTGATTTTAAATATAAATATTTTCCATTAAGCCTATAAAATAAATAATATGTCCTAATGCAACAGAAGCACTACGTCTCCTGTATATATGCCCGATCTATAATTCAGTACTCATTACCTTAAATTTAAATTCATACTTGATTCAGGAGTAAAAAATCAGATTTCTGTGAATATTTAATTAAAATTTTGTCCTTTAAAAAGCTTTAAGTTTTTAAAGTTTTTATGGAAATAATGATTTATATAGTGACTTTCCAAAAGAAAGTCATCGTTTTGCCGAATTTACCATCATAAAAGGGGTGAACACGCTCAACGATTCGCCTTATATATATTTTTAAATCACATTATTTTCAGTCCATTTCCATTTTGCTATCACCATTGTTATTATTTTTTTCGACTAGAGATTTTACAAAACTTTTTACTCTCGATCCCCGCGTACGTATCTGCCAAATAGTCCGGGGTGGTCGGTCAACTTTCAAGGGTTCCCCGGCCACCGCAGACTCATCCCTAATACTTGCTCAACACATTGTGCACCGTAGTTATGAATCGATTAGGCACGTAGCTAAGGCACGTGGCCGTCTCCAGTGGTTTACCGACCATCCCACGCATTATCGTTTGTTGATACTCTTAGGCCGAGACCGCATAGGCGGTACTGCGGAAGGGCAGGGTAGGCAGCTGCTACCCTATCTGTGAGAATAATAATTCAACCCATCTTCATTGAAATCACGATTGCCCACTGTGTCTGTGTAAACATTTAAACTGGAGCGCAAGACAAATAATTTTACACGTGTTCGGGTGAAACTTCAACGTTCGGTGTAAATTGTGATAGTGAAATTGCCAGTCGGCACTCCCGACCGACATACATCTTTGCCACCAATTTTCTCTATCCGCTGCCTCTGTCCACCGGTCTACCCCTCCTCCTAAAGCTTTCACATCATTTCTTACTACGTCTTCCCATCTCAGACGTGGTCTTCCCAGTAGGGTTTTCTTCTGATACTAAGCGTATGAGTGGGTTTTGGCTACGCCAAGCACGCGCACCCCATAGCATTCCTTCATTACTATTTTATTACTACAATAACCGAATAACACTGCAATTAAGAAAATTATTCTCTGCAGTCTTAGTGACTTAATACGATATTTGCGTTTCGAACTATTATAATATTATAGTAAACATTAATTAGACTTATTATTATTATTTCTAAATTTTAAACACACTATTATAAACAATGTTGTAAAATATATATTTTTTTTTTTTTCGTATGCAAGGGAGTTAATTTACTTTAATATTGGCCGTCCCAGATTATATTTTGGCTCCTTCAGTTATATATTATTTTTTTCCTACGTTCCTGATATCGATTACAGTTTGCCGACTGTGCGCTTGCAGAAGATATATTTTGGAAAACCGATGAAATTAGAGAGTATAATATTATATTATACGCGCTAAACCGTCGTCGTTTCCCCCCCCCCTCCCGCGATATTCGAATTCAATGGGGGAAAAAAATAATTTAAAAACTCGCGTTATGCAATACATTACAATAATAATAATATCACAACCCACAATGAACAACAATACGATCGGCCCCCTGCGGCGAATAAACGGCCGCACAGTTGCCAGCGATTTCGGCACGTGAACCGTTCTCAAACGTGAAACGCTGTGTTTTGAATATAATATTATTATTTTTATACCATTAAACAGTTTTAATTATTTCGCTCGACGGATCGGTTACGTCGACGCCATTTATTCGAGTTTGTCGCATAATTAAACTCTCTCCGTGACCTGGTTTTTCGTTTTCTTCTTTCGGAAACGTCTTTTGTTATGGTGTTCGAATCGTGACCAGAACTCAGGTTTTTAACTGAAAACTCACGAAATAAGCTCTTAAATATTTATACATTAAAAATTACTAATTATGCGGTTGAAAAACGTAATGAAAATCAAAGATATAAGTAAAATACAGTCAAGAAAGTCGAACGTACTTCGCGCCACGGATAATCTTCGCTCTTCGGGTCATATACACTTGGTGGGCATGTAGAAGTTTGAACAGAAACGATAAATCGTCTCTTCAAAAATACGATTCAGAACGAAGGAAGTCAGTATAGTATAAAGAACAATATTATAATTACACACCCGCCAAGAATATCTGACCTAAAGAGCGAAGAACTTACTTTATTTTAATTCACATTACATATTACTATACTTTACTTTACTTTACGTTGCTTTGATTTGTATTACTTTTTTTTTTATTTAATAAATTGTTTCTTTAAAATGGAATACATACACCAAGCGTATCCAACCAGAGGTGCGTTGTATGTCCAGCATTTTAGATTCTATAAGCGGAGTGAAGAATGCATTTTAAATAGGTATTATTTTCGTCTTTTTTTGTCAATTATTATGTTATTTCTAATTTACTATATTTAGATTAAATTTTTTTATCTAAAAAGATTAAATTAACATATCAATACCCATAGCCATAAGCAGACACAGCCCCCAATTCCTTGGATGCGAAAATTTCTAATTTCTTTCCCCTCCAGCCACCTCTTAAAATAATATTATTATATCATAATACTATCTCAATCATTAATTTTTCACCCTGTAAATATCATATTATTATCAGAATGCTTTTTTCGATTAAATATTCTGATCTCAGTACGTCACGTAATAAGAGCATTATATTTTTTCTATATTTAGGGGTACCAACGTATATGGCAACGTTTATGTTTATAAATAACAAAACATTAATTATGTATTTTTTCTAAAAAAGAACAAATAAAGTATTTTGGCTTTTGCTGAGTAATTAGAAGCGGGAATTTCGGATTCTAACTTAACAATATTTAAACATATATATATATATATATATTTGTAAAGTATTTAAAATACCTTTTGCCATAATATATGATAATTTTCTACTCAAAGCGATATCGTTTTACAAGAACGCCTTGCCATGTCCAGGGAGGCTTTACAAAACGGTCGACCTTTCGCCCGGCCCATCAGAATATTATCGCTTTAAACGGTAAACGCGTGGGCGTAGTTAGTGCCGCAAAAGGGATTATCCGTTAGGGGGTGTTGAGGTTACTTTATGACTTACACACACACACACACACACACACACACACACACACACACACACACACACACACACACACACACACACACACACACACACACACCAAACGGTAATTCTATATATATATATATATAAAACAGCTTTGGTCGACGTAGGAGAGGCGAGGCGAACGGGGAATGATGAAAGGGACAGTGACGAAAAACGATTTTTGTTCCGTTACAGTGGCCGAAAATGGCGCGATGTCACGTCCAAACAACGCGTATATTAATATCGCGTTATTGATGATGTTCCCGGTGCTGCTGCAAGGGTCGGGGTGCGATCATTACTGGTGTGGAGGAAAAGCAGGTTGTCGCTGGAGGATAATAGTTTTAGCGATTCGGAAAATCTTTAAATATAAGTACGTCTCTGTCGTGGAAATATCCGTTTTCAGTTGTGTAGTAGTGTCGCGAGCGAAGTTGGTCACTGAGGTGGGGGACAATGAGGGGAACATTCCCCTTCCGCGGTTCGCACGACAATATTGTACGCGACGAATAATACCTCCAATCCCCGGTACCGGAATCTCGAAGTAGCCGAATGAAAACACGGATATTATTTTCAGTTTTCAATAGAATTATCGAGTATCCGACCCCTAACAGTCGTTGTACTCGCATACACGGCTGGTGTTAAATTGCCTATTCGACACGCCAGCAGCTCTTCGCCGTTCTGTGATTTCGTCACATCGCCTGGTAATTCACAGTGCACGCGTGTTTTTCTCACTCTCAATAAAATAATTTCGATCAAAATCATTATAAAATGTATACGCCGCGTTGTGCTCGATTATTCTGTCGACCGTCTGACGGCCATCATCGTTCATCTTCAGGCGATGAACGTTGTGAAATGTCGACGAGAGATATTCGTTTGGTTCTTCGTACAAAAGTGAATAGCCAGAGCAAAGACGAGCACTGAACGCAACATCAGACGGGAGACTTAAAAAATTAATTTACAATTTTGTTTTCGATTCGAATTCAACGAAAAAATCTCACTGTACAATATTAATTCGTCTTTACTCTTGGCCATGATTTGTGTGTACAAAAAGATTGATGAATTTCTCTCTTCATTATTGTTTTAGGATTTCTCGTAAACATAATTTTTACCGAGTGACACGATTTATTTAATATTGTCGTGTCGTCGCACAACGAAATACAAATAATGTCGTACAGCTGGAACGTTTTAATATTATCTAAAAGAGAATATTTATTATTATTATTATAATAGCGTAATTTCGTTTCGGATTTATACCGGTCGAATATACACTTGGTGGATGTGTTGAGAATGTCGTCTGCTATATTGTTCTTTATATATTATTAACTCCCTACGTTCGGAATCATCTAATCGAAGAAATAATTTAAACTCTTCTTTTTTTTTTTTTAAACTCTAAACATCCGCCAAGAGTGGAGTATATAATAATTGATAAAAAGTCCAACCACCGAACTGTCTCTACAGACGCTCGTAGTCCGTTTTCGTTAATATGATATACTGTTTCGTCTCGTCTTCGCCCAGAACAACTCTTTTCCACCAAAAACACTAAACGCGACGACCTCCCCGGTCACCGGATCCCGTGCAAGTGCCTATTTCCCGCCTCGCAGCCCTCGGGACGGCACTGAACGACACCTCTGTGTGCGCATAAAAGCTCACATGCATCGGCTTCACGGTTTACGCGAACATATATTATTATTATTATTATTATTATTTTCGTTTAAATATTAACGCGGTAGCCGAGCGTTTAATTATTAAAATCTCGTTCGGCGTCGTCGAATGGTTTTTGGCTCTGGGGGGAGGGGGGTAACTGAATAATATATACGTAACCGACCGGTTTCCAATAATTTTCAGAATATATTTTAATATAATTGATTAATAAAAATATACGTTATGTATATTTTCACGTTCTGGAACCATATCGGTGTGGCTGTGAAACAGGTTAAGTTAATTTTCTACATAGTTTGTAATCGAATTTTAACGAATTGATTTTATGACCTTAAAATATATATTTTTAATTCGATTTAAGTGCGTTGTAAAAAAAAAAAAAAAAAAAAAACAGACGTCATTTCCACTTTGAGTTCGTGATCACTTCTCGTGTAGGAAATTCTTAGTGGGCGTGTTCGACTCGGAAGAAACGAGAAATCATTAGGTACTTCGATAAAACGTTTTTGAGGGAAGCTTTAGTGTAAAATTTAAACGGTCCTATCGTTTTTAATTTTTTATTATGCAATTAATTGACTCGACTGACATTATCAAAAATGTGAATTAAATATTGAATTAGATTTGTATATTATGGTACATGAGTAAACTTGTATTCAATTATCGAACCTAAAGATTTTAAACAATAAATAGAAAATATAATTAAATAAAATAACAAATTTAATTTTTTGTCTATTTCAAACGTTATTTGATGCGTAATATTGAATTTAAACGCCTGTAAAAAATTATTTCTCTAGCGTAGTTTTAAAACAATGTTTATACATACATGGTGGGAATCCTTTTCTGAGAGTAAATGTAAAACGTAACATAAATTAAAATTTTTTAATGAATAATTGACTGAAAAATATCATTATTTAGCGAGAAAATTGTTTTTAGATTCTGATCGAAGTGAAGAAGCTTAGTGTTTTTACAATGATGTTTATTTTTAATTTTTTTTTTTTTCTGCGAACGCTTTTTCGTATAGAATGAGTTGTCCAAAAATCTCAATCAGCAACTTTTTGAAACCAGATTTGCCCCTCGTCGGTATACTTTAAAGGGATCATTTTTGGAATTTCTTGTTTTGATTTCGTAAAACAACGAGAAATAACAATACGCGTCAAAACAAATTTTATTTGCTCGTGTATTGTTTAGAATGCATTATGGAACACAAATATTTACACTGCATTTTTTTTTTTTTTTTATTAAATCGCGTAACATCAATTTTTAAATTTTCGCGTTGTTACTATATTGTGTAAACTGAACCCACGCGCATTTGTTCGTATATTTAAAATTATTATTGAAAAAAAAAAAACAAAGTTTCAAATATGATATATTATGTTTAACGCCTGTGTGTTTGTAAATAATAATGACCTTCGATTTTCTACGAACGGTTTAATACATATTTTTATTTATGAGTTGCATCGCACGTAAAATGGCATCAAATGATAGTTTTATCATTTTCATAAAACTATTTGTGTTCGAAACGATATACGAAAACTTTGTACACGCTTTTGTTACAATACTCGGTGGCAAATTTCCAAAATTTACTCGATTGGATAGCAGTAGTGGTTGTCCTGAAAAATAATACTTACATTCCATTTATGTTATAATGTTGTTTAAAAGAAGAAAAAAATCATCATTGTATTTACGTGATGTATTGATGTACAAGACTTTTTCACTCTTTCACATCGCTTAAAATGAAAAGAGAACAAAAACCAACTTCGACATGATTTAAAACTTTAATTTTTATGTTTTGTGTGGCTCAAAAGATAAAAATTGTGTTATAATTTCACAGTGGGATTTCGGTTGCAAAAACTTGGTGAACAGTTCTTTTTTTTTTTTTTATTTTTTAAATTCTAATAAATTGCAATAATGGTTTAAAAAAAAAAAAAAAAAATATTTTTTTTTATATAAGGTTGCAATCGAGATCCTTTTGAAATTATAACACAGCTTTCCTTTTGAGCCACAAAAACCACGAAAAAAATAATATCGAATTTTAAATCATGACAGAATTAGTTTTTGAAATCTCTTCAGTCTTCATATTAAATGTTGTAAAGGTGAGGAAAATTTGAAAAAATAAGTGATGTTTTTGGGGAAGAATTAAGAAATTCAAAAAATGACCTCTCTAAAATTCCAACTAGAGGAAAATCCGGTTTCAAAAAGTTACTGATCGAAACTTTTGGACAAGTAGATCTATACGAAAAAGTTTATACAGAAAATGAAAAACAAATAAATAAACATCATTGTAAAAACAAAAATGATATTATTAATATCATAATATTAAAAAAATATATATTTTATTCGATTAATTTAACAAAATTATTGTAAAATAGTTAGTTATTCAATATATTTTACATTTGATTTGATTTTATTAAAATTTAATTTATTTTCAAAACTTTTTGTTGCGCGCGGTATTGTAACGATGATAAAAAATTGTGTTATATAATATTTTCGAAACGGAATGATCATCATTGGTAGGGGATAATCGGTGAGATCTCTCTATTGTTATTTTGTACAATCAGACAGAGTTGTAATTTTCATACATTCACCTTTTTGATCAAAAGTCAGGTCCCAGCGGTACCTTTTCCGTTTTTAGTTTTTCCGTTTCATTGGGTTCTCAGTAGTTTTTCCAAAAACAAGAAAAAATTAAATATAAGAATACGAACCGTTATTTATTGCCGAGATTTTGGTGATTTAACCAAGACTTTAAAAACTAATAACGTTTTACTGGAGAGCGATATGAGTAATAAGGTAACGAAATCAGCTATTCAGGTGATTTTAATACTTGATACAAAAAAAAACTATATGATTTTTGACTTTTAGAGGAGTGAAAATATTCCCTCTCACAAGCCGTGTGTGTGTGTGTGTGTGTGTGTGTGTGTGTGTGTGTGTGTGTGTGTGTGTGTGTGTGTGGGACTGACAAGACCTCGGGTCTCGCGAACGGTACAAAAGTTACACACAAACGTTTTTTTTTTTCCTGTTGTTTGTCGTCTGCCATTTAAACGCTGCGGTGGCGCGGAGTTATGTTGACGTTTTGATGTCTGACGTCACGAACAGTTAGTATTTACACAGTACGCCGTTGTGTTACTCCCTGGTAAGTGGTTCCGTTGTAAAATAATTGTCTCCGGGATTACGTGAAATCTGATATTTTTACGTTATAGACCTGCCGGCGGGATGAGAACGGGGGGCGAGGGGTAGGTAGGATGGGACGAGTAATTTCGGGGTCTCGTAGTGTAAAACAACAATAATTTCCCCGTTTTTATTGACGCCATCATAATATTGTTTTGGGGAGAGAAAAATCGGCGGACAAAGAGATCGTACAGTTACTAATAATGTTATCGTGTTGTTACTTCACCGCGTGCGAAACAAAACCGGAACGTGAGCGAAATTTTCGGCCTAAAAAATACAATAGGTCTAAATTTGCGAACATATTTGTTTCGTCGCGTAATGATACACCATTATTTTTTGTATAGGTTGAGAAAAATCAAAGAGGCAATCACCGTAATCCATATTCCTGATCGGTGCGTTGAAATATAAAAAAAAAACGTACTTTCTTTTTCTTTTCTTTTTTCGTCTCTCGAAATTCTGTTGGTGACGAACGATTTTTGAAAATAACGTACACGGAATTCTCATACGATTGCGATATGCGACATCGTTTCACCATTTTGACGGAAAATGAAAAACAAAAAACATTGTAACACGTCGCGTTTTAGGCTTGAATTTTACGAGAAATATCATTTCAAAACACGGATTTTGAATTTGAATTTGAATTTTTTTTCTTTTCTACACCATCAAG
Organism: Stegophylla sp. TES_Ste_2020; assembly: GCA_025469315.1. Lineage (NCBI taxonomy): Eukaryota > Metazoa > Arthropoda > Insecta > Hemiptera > Aphididae > Stegophylla > Stegophylla sp. TES_Ste_2020. Next base: position 9,216 of record JAIPRM010008215.1, read on the forward strand.
CACCACGGTGGTGACAAAACGGTGAAAATAATGTCGTATTTCAAATCGTATGAGAATTCTGTATATTATTATGACGATACGTATTTCATAGAGTAAACAATATAATATAGAGGATCCATACCGTATACTCTGTTACGTATAGTGAATTGAAGCGATCAAATGGAATACGCTAAGAGTGACCATTTTGAGGAAAATTAAATTATTTTTCTCATATTCGGTTGGTACCACTTCAAATGTTCATGTTATCATATTACTTTAATATGTTTATTTTAGTTTTGATAACAGTTATGTAACAGATAAGTATGATAACAGTCCCTTATCAGTTATCCGACTGAGCAAGGGATACAATATTTCGATCCGGTAATTTGATCGTTTTCAATAGGTCACGCTAAGCGTATTCCATTTCAATGCTTCATTGAGCAGTATACGTATGGGTTACGATACTTTATTTCATTATAAAGGAAAAAGATGTAAACATGATTATTCTCATATTTTGATTCGCTGATTAGGAATATCATAATAACATGCTTCTTTTCCACCCTGTATACGCGCATTTCGCGTAACGCGTATTGTCATTGAACGATCGTTCGTTTCGTTCGGCCGTTCCGTTCCGGAAATTCGTGTTATAATGTTATCAATAATAAAACGGCATTTTTTTTTTTTTTTTGTAATTCGTTTGTGTGTGTTTTATTTTATTTTTTCGTCCCGGAATTACCGGCGGCGGCGAAAAATTACACGAATCGACACACAGAGGCAAGGGAGGGTAAGGGGGGGGTTGGATGATTAAAATTGATGACATCCCCCCGGTCAACTCCTCCCCTTTCCCACGACTTCCGTGTTCGATTTTTTTTCGTTTTTATTAGTATAATAATAATAATAATAATAATAATAATTGTGTTTTTATTTCCATTAGCGATTTTTCATCATTATTAAATATGATTAAAGTCTCGACGGGGACGTGTGCAATACGAACGCACAATACGCGGTTCTTACGCGCGACCGTAAATAATAATAATAATAATAATATATAGGTCAGGGATGGCAAATTTCTCTGGTGCCAAAAGTGTAATCGGAAGTCCGGAAAAACGTTTCGAACGCAAAACGTTATTAATTTCATCGAAGGAATATATTATGATGTTTATTAACCATTAGCACAGAACATATTATAATTATGCGAAATACATTTTTGTTTAAGAATTAACTATAAAAAAAAATATGGAATTTACTGTTTTATATTTTCAGTACCACACAGCACTTAGAAGCTTACCACCCCCTCCCTCCCAACGAAACCTTCAAACCTACCCCCGCCCTAAGGAACCAAAACAACCCCGTTGCCGAACCACTGATTTAATCGTTTATTATTAGCTTGGAAATCCCGCCATCGTCTCGTTTCACGTCGTCTAATTCGAACTCGGAGAAAAGGGGGAGGGGGCGACACGTGCGATTCAGAAAAGACGCGAGTCGTCTACTGCAACAATAATCGGTCAGGAAACTATACGTGTACGCATAGTATAATAATAATAATTATTAATGGGAAAACTTTTCACCTAATTGCATCATATCAATGCAATGTTGATGTAATATTGATAATACCCTCTGTGACATACGTTTACGGCGAAGTGATTAAAAAACCGGATAGCAGGATACTTCTGGAGGGTGTACTGCATTTTAAAGTAACGATTAATAATTTCTTCAATGAAACGATTCTGAGTGGAGCTCCAATTAATGTACAATATGCTAATATATATTGTCGTTTAGGTAATACTTAACGAATGTTGTTTATTAATGGGTAATTAATCAATTGATTGGGTAATCGATAATTCTACCCTCGATTTCACATATCAGTAGTCCACACATATTTACAGAAACCATTATTTCTCAATGAATGTCTTGCCAATTTCATTCATCTGCTTCTAATAAATGCTCTTATGTATAACTTTTGAAATAATTCATAGATTTCCTCGTTCGTTCTTGCCCCCGGGGTGTTCTCAATTTTCAACGATTAATTAATGATTTCTCTTCACCGCATTTTGTATAAAACAGAACTAGACATAGATAACTCGGGTATCGGTCAGTCGTTGAATTTATATTTAGGAGTTTGATCTTAAAATATAGCGTTACCATACCAAATGAAAAATGTCCTTTCATTTTTTATATACTCTTTGGCTTAAATAAATAACAAATATGTTTTTGAATTCCGTAAAATAGTGACAGTTTTGAAAAATCCATTCAGGTAATAGTTTCATACTAATATTATATAACTCAAATCGCCTAAAAATTCTGAAAAATTCTGACCTCGGACCCCGTGCTTTAATGGATGCCCATGCTCGTGCGTATAGTAATAGTGTTGAGAAATTTTTAACATCATTATAAAAACATACCTAAACTATTTCACTCCGTTCAGAATCTAAAATGAAACGACGTTACGGTTTATAACGATGTTATTACTAATTTATAATTCATATCGCGCGACGACGTGGGAAATCGAGGAGAAAACCGTCTCTTAATTCCGTCGAACGCGGCAAAACGGATTAATATCGAGCACACACGTTTGTTCTTTATTCCCGACATCAAAATTCACTTAGCACAAGCGAACCACCGCTTCCACACTGCACGGCAGTAACGCGCCGTATAATACGTTTACGTCGTTTCGGAAACCTATATAAGAAGTACTCGGTCTCGTTTTTAAACCCCCCGCCCCCCCCCAACCTTCTTTCCGCCAAATGTTACGAATTAAACGGTTTCGACTAAGTGGCTGGCGACGGTTAAGCGAGAGACAGAGTGGAGTTTATCTAATTAATTGTCCTCCATAAAAGCAGATCGAAATAAAATCGATACCATCTAATGCGTGTACCTGAGACTTGTGCCTTTGGCGCGGAAATAGCAGACACAAAATTAGTTTTATCGATTTGCTTGTGAAAACGCAAAAATCGGAACTGATTGGACGGGGGAAACATAATTATTGAAAAGAGGAGAATTTCGATATACATAGTATTCAATTTTTACAAATATTATATCAAGAGAATATTTTGGCATTTTGAAAAGGAAAATAATTGGTGCGAGATACAAAAACTCATCTTTAAACAGGGTGTCTTAGTACTATTTGACAAATGCAATAACTTTAGTTCTGTTAATAATTTTTAACTTTTTTTTTTTTTTTTTTGAAAATTATTACTACAACATTACGCTACAGCAATATCATATAATATTATATACGTACATGGGTATCAAATTTTCAGAGGTGCAATTTTATACCAGTGCTTTAGGAAAAATTCCAAAAACAATTATTTTGTAAACTTTATTTTTGGAAAAATATTAGCGCTTAAATCTCTAATAAAGTTTTTACGATTTTTTTTTTTTTAAGTTTGCGAATAATTTGATAATTTTGTCAAATATGTCATAATAATGGTAACATGATGACATCAATTGGTGATTTTTGGAAATGTTATTAAATTATATGTAAACTTAAAAAAAATCGTATAAATTAACGGATTAACATGCATTAGTGATTTAAGTACCCATGTTTTTCTAATTATGGGATTTACAAAATTATTGCTGTAGCGCAATGTTATAGCAATAATTAAAAAAAAAAAAAGTTTGAAAATTATTAATAGAAGAAAAGTTAATGCATATTATCTCAAATTTTACTGAGACACCATGTATACAAGAGACATGTTTTCCAATTTTATTTATTTTCAACAAAAATCACGTTGTTAAACAAATATGTATATCAATGAATAATGGAGCATTGAGAAAATTAAGCAAAAACGACTTGATTAAATAATTAAATCAGACTGCTTCATGTATATTGATTAAATACACGATATTCTAATTAGTACGCGTAGGAAAGTTATTAAATTTGACGTGTTGTTCAATATCTAGATAAATTATCTAGATAAATGATTAACAGTATATATTTTGTCTTGTATAGATAATTAAATAAACTATTGTCTCAGTTAGTAAAAGTTTAAAGTTTAATCTAAATTGATTTCTCTAGATAAATCATTTTTATTTTTTTTTTAATATTGTATGTAATAATTGTTTTTTTTTTTATTCAAATACGTATTTGTATATTTTAGATTCTAAGTAGAGCAATGAAACTAATGTTTTTACATTGATGTTTATTATTATTCTTATTATTATTTTTTCGTAAAGAAACACTTGTCCAAAAGCTTCGAGCAACAACTACATTAGAACTATATTTTTCATTTGATGATAATAATTTTAAGAAACCATTTTTTCGAAATGCTCAATAGTTTGTTTAAAATTTGAGAAAACTACCAGAAACTTGACAAAAATATCTTTTTTTAATCCAAACTTTTTCAAAATGTAAATATAAAATATGGACTACAATGTGAAAAACATTTTGGCGAACGAAAATTTTCAACACGAGAAAAAAATGTTCTGTAATTTTTTTTCGACCTTTTTTTTCTTTTTCTCCGTTAATTGTGAAGCATAAAACTGATTGAGTAGAAAATAATTTTTTTTTCTGTTCTAATAGTTATAAATTTATATCTGTTTAGTAAAATTATCTTGAATAAACTGAAACTCCGTTCAAAATCGTCTTACTAAATAAATAGTTTATCATTTTTTTTTAAATTTAATACACCAAGAGTATCCTACCCGAGGAGCAAAGACGTATGTTCCCGTTTTTATTCATGATTTTTTTTTTTTTTTTATTATTTATTTGAGTTGAATCGTATTTATTGTTATTAAACGAGGAAAATGTTTTAATTAATATTTTAGTAATTTCAAATAAACAATTACTCACGATTACATATTTACTATATTATGTATTTACCTGTAGTTATTGAATAGTTTCTATTTGGGAAATTCTCCTGTTTGCTTTGAATGTAAAATGAAATTAAAAGGAAAAAGTTAATCTGCAGATATACGTGATAAATTATAAAATTTAGGTATATGGATTTTAATTTTCATATATTTTCAGTTTGGTATTTTTATATTAATGTAACTAAAACCTAAATAAACATAAAACACAATTATTGTTTCAACTTTTATTTTTATCTTGATAATATTAACTTTAATTATCCTCTTTATCCGTATAATTAACCATTTTTTTTTTTTTTTTTTTTTTTTTTATCTTTTTTCCACATCAATTTTAAGTTCTCTGAGCGCATTCCGAGTGTATATTTCTAAATTACTTAAATTATTGGGTACTTTAGTACCCAATTACTTTCGCGATTTTATCAGTGAACTATGGAAATTTCACGAGTTTAATAATCTAAAAACCTTTACTCAAAGTTTCACTAGATTTTTTTTTAGCAATTTTCCCCTAAGCGATTGAGCATTTCGAACAAAATCACTCGTTTTCATTGGGGTAGCGAGTTTTCGATGTGGCAATATACGTTTTTCGAAATTATCATTTCACTTGACGCCCACGCGCCTTCGATACAATAAACAATCGAAATTTCATAAACCTCTCACGTTCACAATGCTCTGCACCGCGCCGGGTTTAAAGCACCATATACGAGTCCGCGGTGAAAACAATCAGTATTTACACGTTGTTTTTCCCAGAATTTCCGTACGGTCTAGTGAGAAAACAAATAAATAACAAAAACGAAAACGATTCGATTACCATTTCGACGTACGATACTCCTACGATGATAGTAAATTGGAACAAAAAAAAAATAATAATAATAATAATATGATTTATTTATCAAAACGTTTTTGTTTGGTATCTACTAAACCCGTGAACAGTGTTTGAAATTATCTTCTTCTTTTGTGTACGACCTCTGACGACGACATTGTAATAAATAAATAAATAAATAAATACAATTCCACTGTTCCCCGTTCTCTCCGAAACATTCCGAGCTCTGTTGGTTTTGGTAACATTTTCTTTTTTTTTCTTTTTTTTATTCCGTCCGTTTATCTTTCATTTCTTAACGCATCTCTCAACTATAACAACTCCAACTCGTCCTGCCCTCATCATCGATTCTTAATTATTATTTCTCGACCAATATCCTGTTCTCCGAAATCGTATTTTTCTTAAAAATGGAATCACAATTTTTCACGACTTACCTGTGATTTTCTCAAATCGGAAAATAGCGAAATTTATGTCTATACAATTTAAAATTATTGACGGATAACATGCCCTTCTACAATCGACATCGAACAAACATCAAAAAGTTTTAGATACGATATAGAAAAATAAACGCGTTAAAACTATACTGACTCAATATACCGATTAATATAATTTTAAGTTTAACAGTTCACTCGATCCTGGACCACATGTCGACATGATTTGTTGTAAAGCTTACAAGATGCTTTAAAGATATTTTTAAAAATTCTTTTTTGTTCACTTGTCCGCTCTATTTTAGAGTATGGTGCTGTTCTTTGGAATCCACCGTACTGCAAGCAACTGTTGTCTTGCAACTTGGTATGGTACAAAGAAAATTTCTAAGTTTAGCTGGATTTATTTTACCATCATGATTATTACACCCCTGTTTCTGAATTCCTTAGTACGGATATCCTTTATAATCGAAGAACTGCTAGATGGGTTTAAATTTCTGAATGGATTGCTATCTGGAAAAAAAAGGATTCTTCTCATCTATATTTTTAGAAAAATCCTACTCCCTTCTACATTCCTCCTTACACCTCTAATTACTTGGCAAATTAACCTGTCACAAGATAAATGACTCTTGCCAATATGAATGCTTTCCACCTCATGTTTAATACTTGTATTGTACATATTATGTATATGTTTCAACTTTTATGTATTTTTTCATACTAATAAGTCTTGTAATTTGTAACTATAATTAATTGTAAACGGTATATATCTAATAATTTTCTAAAGGGCTAATCCCGTAAATATAAAAAGCCGGACATACTTCGCACGACGGGTGGTATTCTCTTGACGGGCGTATTAAATTTTAAAGAAACGATAAATCATTTCTTCAGTAAAACGATTCTGAACAAAGGAAATTAATAATATA
>JAIPRM010008216.1:0-16167 GCA_025469315.1 Stegophylla sp. TES_Ste_2020
CTAGGTTGTACGTTAAAGAGGTCATTTTTTGAATTTCTCAATTCTTCAATTTTTTTTTTGGAAAAAACTACCCAAAATTTGACAAAAACGACTTGGAAACCGTCATTTTTTCATCCGAATTTTATGAAAATTTAAACATAGATAGAAAATCCTATAAAAAAGATTTTGGCGCAAGAAAATTTTGATAATGTGAAAAAAAATTTTGGACATTTTTAAAAAATTTTTTTTTCTTATATTATTAACTTCCTACATTCAGAATCGTTTTACCAGGGTCGGACTGGCCCGGACCGCTAGTGCGCGATCGCGGACGGGGCCCCTGTCTAATTTTGGTTATGGGGCCCCAGATTTTTTGCTCATTATTATTTCTTCCAATAATGAAATAGAAAAAGCAAAATAAAATTTATAAAATTCTATTAATAAATACACGAATCTTAAATCTACGTAATATTTGTTTTGTGTTTACGATCTTGTGTTGTTCTTATAGTAATTTCGTCGGTCCGACGCGTATTAACTTAAATAATGTAAATCAAATAACGCGCGTACAAAACGTCACGTATGATAACGCATCCATGTGGAATGAGCTGTATTCAATAAAATTATTTTGTTTCTAAAAATAACTGTTCTGATAAGCAATTTACCAAATAAACAACAATACAATTCTACAGTACCAAGTCCGACTACCAGACAGTAGTTACACAGGTATAAGCTCTTTAAGCAGTAAGCACTATAAGCATGAGGCGTATTCTTAATTAATATACATATATAATTGTTATCTCCTAAGTTTGTTACTACGTACTCTAACAATACTTTAGTCAGCATTAACGTCAAAAATTACCGAGTGATGGGTGTTGTATTATATTTAATTTAAATTAGGTATCTATTTTGTTTTGTAAATCATTATGTTTAAACGAAAATACAAAAGTGGTGCCGAAAAAAGAAAAGAAAAAGAAAAGCAGGAGTTAATTAAATGTGCAAATGTCAAAGGTCAAAAAAAACTTTGTTTTTCGAAATGTTTGAAAGGTAAGTCTTAATTTATTTTACAACATTCCTAAATATTATTGTATGTAACATACAAATAGCTGAAATATCTAAATGATTATTGATGAGTATTAAGCAGCCTTCTGCTCAATACCTATATTTTGCTTCGCAAAATTATCACTCGGGATCAAGATTAAATTTTAGCTTCCCTCCAAAATATAAAAATTATAATATGTATACTTCTTACATAATACCTACATACTTACATGACTAGCACGATAGATAGAATTATTATTATTTTTATAATAATAAATTGTAAATTTTGTATGAAATAGATAAACCGCTCAATGATAAAGAAGACTCTATTCATGAAGAGTATTTACCTAAGACATCACAGATTGAAGTTGAAGAAAATAGTATTTTGGAATCTAATTCTACATCTAACATTGGTAATTTTGCATGTTTTATACTACAAAGTTATAACACCTTAGCAGAATTAATGTTAATTTTCTTATAAAGTTGTTTTATTTTATATTCAACTAATGTTATTAGAAAATATTATCTTTTTTTATTTAAATAAAGTTTTCTCTGTAAGTATGGCTTTGTATAAATCAGTTTAAAGAATTAATTTCATATCAATAATTGATAGTTTTAAATAAAATAAAAATAATTGCTGGTTTAAATTTTAATGATTATTCAAATATACCTAACTTATTTTAAACCTTTAATTACATAAATAATACATTATAGATACCTATTTCAAATTAAATATTCAAATTTTAATTTCTTTTTTATGAAATAGATAAACTTCTCAATGATAAAGAAGACTCTATTCATGAAGAGTATTTACTTAAGACATCACAGATTGAAGTTGAAGAAAATAGCATTTTGGAATCTAATTCTACATCTAACATTGGTGAAATTGCATTTTTTATAATGACTCAACAGAAGTAAAATTAGCTTTCCTAAAGAATCATCCTATTCAACCAATGTTATTGGACAATGATAATCTTCCATTTGATCCAAATAAAGTATATTTTCAAATAACTTTTACTAAAAATAAAATTAATCGTAAATGGTTATCTTATTGTTCATACAACAAAACAATTTTTTGCACTACTTGCATAACTTTTGGCGTTAATCATGAAAATTCTAGTAGTTTAGTAAACGGTTTGTGTGTAGAAAATGTTAAAAGTTTATATGGTACTCTTAAAAAACATGAATTGTCTAATAATCACTATGCAGCAGCTTCTGCTTTACTTCAAGCAAAATCAAATAATAGTATTGATAGTTGTATCAATATTAATTTAAAAGGTATCCATATGAAAGAAGTTGAGTGTAGAAGGTTAGTCATAAAGAGACTTATTGATATTATTATTTTCATTGGTAGACAAGGTTTACCATTTAGAGTTAAGGAAGAAGCTGCTTATAACTTAGAAAATTGATCTATAAACCATGGGAATTTTTTGGAACTAGTCTGGTTAATTAAGAATTATGATGTAGTATTGAATGAACAAAAACGTAAAGAAAAAGAATTAAATAACATCAATAATTTTAATCAAGTTCATAGTCATGGGAGGGGATCGTTGGTTACATTTCTATCAAAAACTTTTATTAACAAGATTATTTTAATTATTGGTCAATCAATACAAGATAAAATAATAAATGATTTGAAACAAGCACAATATTTTAGTATACTAGTAGATTCAACACAAGATGTTGCTGTTTTAGACCAACTGGCCATTTGTGTTAGGTATGTTTTGGAAAGTGAAGTTTATGAAAAACTTTTAAAACTAGTTCATGATTCTAGTGGCAAAGGGTTATATGATATAATTGCATATGAATTTGATAAACTAGGTTTAGATATTTCTAAAATTGTAGGTTGCTCTTTCGATGGAGCAGCTAACATGAAAGGCTCATATAATGGTTTGCAGGCACATTTAAAAAATACTGCTAATCCTTTATGTGTCTATACCCACTGTGTTGGTCATGTTTTGAATTTAGTCATGGTTGATTCGACTGAATGTTGTCAGAATGCAGAATTTCTTTTTGGTTTGGTTCAACAATCGTCCACATTTTTATTAGATTTTTATAAAAGAATGAAATTGTGGACTGAACTAACAAAAAAAATCCATACTAATAATGACAAGTTAAGGAAATTAAATTTAATTGGTGCTACTCGTTGGTGGAGTAAGGATAAATCTTCTATCATTAAATTTAATGAAAGTGACAAAAAATTCAAGGTTTCTTTTATTCATTACTTTTTTATTGGAAATTATTTCAAAGAATTCAACATTTGATTCAAAAACAAAATTTACTGCTCGTTCTCTGTTAAAAAATTAGTCCAAGTTTGAAGTAATTATGACAGCAGCAATTTATCTAGATCTATTTAGTGTCAGCACACCTGTTTCCCAATTTCTTCAATCTCTTTCATTAAATTATCTAACTGCTTTCAATATGGTTGATACTTTGATCAAAGAAATTAAATTTGGAAGAGAAAATGCAGATAAGACTTTTAATCAACTTAATTCTAAAGTAAAACATTTTATTAAAGAAATAAATAAAGAATTAGAATTAAATAATTGTGAATTACTTATTAAAGATGATTTTAAAAAAGATAAATTAGTAGGTAAAAAAAAGTGATGTCTGGTCATCAATCCAAAGATGAAAGACCAAGTATACCAGTTGATAGTTTGTTTAAAGTTGAAACTTATAATTATATTCATGATATTTTTTTAAATAGCTTAGATAAAAGATTTTTAAATAACTCAAAATTACTTAAAGATTGTATTTTCTTGAATCTAAAACATTTTAATAATATAAAAATTAACGTTCCTGCAGACGCTTTAGTAGAACTTTCTCGTTTAACTAACATTAACAGAAATACTCTCGTTGAAGAATTACAGCAATTTGCTATTCATTTTGATGGAGTTACCAAATATTTAAAAGAAACAATTACCGGTTTAAATGATAACTTACAATCTCCTATTGACGAATATAAACCTAACTTTGACCAGGAAGATTTATATAATGACCCTTCCAATAATTGTAAAAAATGCAATAACTGTTTAAAATGTGCGTTCAATGTTGCACATGACATTATACAACAATCTGGTAATTTTAATAATATTTATTTTGTATACAAATTTATTCTAACATTACCGTGTACGCAAGTTACTTGTGAGCGTACATTTTCCAAGTTGAAAAATATAAAAACAAAACAAAACTATCTGTCAAGATACTATGGAATCGATGATATTAATAAATATTGAAAGAGATTTTGTAATTGATAAGAACTTAATTATTAATAACATTGGGAAAAGCTTCAAATTACTTTCAAAATTATTATTTTAATATTTCGTTTGCAATTTTTAAGCAATTTATTATGTTATATATACCTACTTAATTATTTTACTGTTATAATTTTATAATAAATGATTACGTTTTAAAAAATGTTAAAAAATTTTGTTTTGAATATTTGAACCTAGTGGTGGGCGCTGTGGGCCCTTCTGAACTAAAGGCAGACTGGGCTTTTTGATCCCAGTCCGACACTGCGTTTTACTGAACAAATGATTTATCGTTTCTTTAAAATTTAATACGCCCGTCAAGAGAATACCACCCGTCGTGTGAAGTACACCCATCGTGCGAAGTATGTCCGGCTTTTTTTTTAACCTTTTCTAAATCAACAAAAACACTGAATAAAAATAACAATATAGTAAATCAACCACAAAAAAAAAAATTGTAAAACTAACTGTTAATTCGATTTCTAACGAATTTCGTAATGCAAAAGTGCTCGATATGATATAAATGTTCGGAGTTATTGCGAGATCCTACAAAAATTGTTGACAAGTTTGCCAAAATGAAAAATAGAAAAATTCAATTTACTAAACAAATATTGTAAAGAGTTATTTTATTCTCATAACATATTATACATATGACAAAGTAGTAAGTACAACTAAAAAATATATTAAAGTTTCTTTTTCAAAAAAATTGTGTATTTTTTATAAATTATTCTCAAAACTAGGCCCGCTCTGAATTTTTACCCTGGACACGCCCCTGCTCCTACTAATTTGTTGGTAGTCTTTACAACTTCAGACCTTCCCTCTCCACCCTCAATTAACAAAAAATGCGCCTTTTACTCATTTCGAATAACATTTTAAAATGTATATTCTAGGGTTTTTAATAGTATATAATATTTCAGTGTTTTATTTGAATAAAAAATTATACCAAATAATAAATTTTAGTAAAATAGTAAAAATTATATTATGTTATGTAAGTTATATATATTATATTATGTTAAAATGTCTTACTTTTTCATCGGTAGATATAAATAGCCAACGGTTAGAAATGTCTTATTTTATGTAATAATAAAAAAAAAAAAATTGAACGAGTATATAATTAGAAATGAATTTTTTTTTAAGAAACTCTAAAATGTTGACGCCCTTCATTTTCAATCATGGCGCCCGGGGCATTTGCCACTTTCGACCCCCCTTTAATGCTCCATTGCGTATGTTCATTATGATAAGTAAGTCATAATTATCATTAACTGAAACCTTTTTCTGCGTACGTTCCTGATATATATATAATTTTATTTTATCTTTTTTTTCTGTGTACACCTTTTTGTATATATCTAAAAGTTTCAACCGACAACTTATTGAAATCGCATTTGCTTCTAGTTGGTACTTGAGAAAGATAATTTTTTGAATTTCTCAATTCTTAATTTTTTTTGGGGGGGAAAAAACTACCCAAAATTTGACAAAAAGGACCCGGAAACCATAATTTTTTGATTCAAATTTTATGCATCTTTAAACATAGATAGACACATTTTTCCCCTTTATTTATTAGATAGAAAAATTGAAGTATAGGTAAGAAAACCGGACATACTTCGCAATACGGATATTCTTGGCTTTTCAGGTCAGATACTCTTAATGGATGTGTAGAGAATGACGACTTTTATTGTTCTTTATATTATTAACTTCCTTCGTTCAGAATTGTCTAATTGAAGAAATAATTTATCGTTTCTTTAAAATTTTTCACACCTACCTAGAGTACCTGATCCGAGGAGTGAAGAATATTAATATAATTGATGAGAAATTAAATTTGAACTGATAAGAAATTTATTTAAAGTGAGCAGCCTGCTGTCTCTAGCAATGTCTAGCTGTCTCTAATTTGTTTTATGGGGTACATCAGCAGGCTTGCTGGTGACCCATGACTCAAATGATAATGGTGTTTTGGCAAAATATGGCGCATTGTCATTATTCCGTGGCTTTGAGTCTGGTGGCTTTTTGAGGTATTACTGTAAAAGTGCCATACCTTATTAATACACCTAGCCTTCGGCCACATAGATGGCGTTCTTTTACTACGTGTATTAGTACGAGTATCACAAGCCACCCGGTGAAATAGTACAAATATCCAGTCCATACTATCTTAGTCCGATAAGAATGGACTGGTCACGAGTCGATGAATGGTGAGGAGTCGTGGGATGGTCCGCAATTGTTTTGTTTTGACTACAAGGAAATATTTTGCTTTTAACGCTATTTAGCGGTTTTATTTGTTGTTCATGTTTGAAATCCCTCCAATTTCTAAGTTTCTACCGGTTTTTTATACTGCAAATTATTAAAATTAATTTATTTTGAGTTGTGTCCAACGTATTGGGCAACCAGCAACAGAATAGAAAATGTATATAATGTTATTAATTCATATTTGGGAATGTTAATAATAGTCTCATAAATCATGCTAAAAGTCAATAAACTATAATGTATCATTTGAGTTTCACTGAAAAACTTTCTAAGACAAGTCCATTCTTATCTTAGTCCGTGGTCCGTGCCTGATATGATATGTAACTGATTAAAGGGTAATTGATAAGCGGTCCAGCTGTTCCGTTCACAGATATCAAATATATATAATATATCTGTGGTCCCGTGTTTTTTTTAATATCCCTTTCTACCGCGATATGTTTATTATGTTATCATTCATCACACTGACTCGCACCAAACCAAAGAGAAAGACCAGCTGTAGCGTGCCCCCAGTTTACAGCAACCATGGTAATCATGCATACCGCGCGTCCTTATTGACCTCATTTGCTGCAAAACTTGGCCAGGATTTAAGAGAATACCCAGTGACCGTCGTCGCATCTATCCTGCACTATTACAGTGAGCTACAAAAGGTTTATTTATTGCATGTTGAATGTACCTTTAATAATCTCATTTCAGTACAGCGTTTAAAATGTCACATAACGAGTTTAAGCTTTTACCTCAAGATGAAGTGGCTAGGATGTCACCGAAATCTGGTTTGGTAAAGTATGGAACAATTTTACCCAACCAGGAATTTCCATTCGAAATGGATTCATTCAATCTCAATAAAGTAAACGTAATTTGGCATCCAGCTAGGAAAGAAAAAATGGTGTTTGATGATACAGTACGTCTATCAATATTTAGATATAAATTGCAGTTTCAAAATTTGGTATCATCGTTTTTGATTTTCTAGATTTTGTTAATGAATCGCCATATAAATACTGGAGATGTGGTACGTAAAGTCGGTTCTAATGAATTAAGTCAATATGGATATTGTCAAAATGTTAATGTTTATGCCACTGTTAGAATACTTAACACCAACAAAATAATAGAAAATGTCAATCGTCAAAGTTTCACTCCCTCAATAGTAAGTATTCAATTTTTTTACATAGCTTTATTTTTTATGAATTTAAAAATTCAACTTATTTTTTATGTAAATCAGTGGCTATAATATCGTAGCAGATCATTTTATTCTGTGCGTTAACCTTATAACTAATAGTAGAGTCGGCCTTAGGGTGGGGCGTGGCCAGAGGCAATTTTTATTAAGTAAAGCCTCAGAATCTATTTGCATTTTTTTTTTTATTGTACTTTATAAGTAGAAATTAAACTAAGTGCACCTATTATAATCCTTTATTTTTATTAATTCCACATTTTACTATAAATTAATCATATAATGCATATATATATATAAATCATATGGCTGAAACTTTTTCGACCGACGATGCAATTTTTGTAATGGGCTATCTTTCATAATTGTTTTAAGAGGAAGTCACACATGCGTTTTTTGTCCTTTTAAGCTATGCAGACGTCAATTGTGCAATTTGTTTAGATTTAAGAGTTTTAACACCTATTATAAAAATTAAAAATAAGAGCATTTTGAAGGAAATAGGTGTTGAAGCTCTATAGTCGGTCAAAACTGCACAATTGATATATTGGATAACTGAAGAAATAAGGCGATAAGTTATTGTTTACTAATATCAAAGAACATAGTTCGAAAGTCCAAATTAAAAGTTCATAGAATAATATTACCAAGGTATTTATTACTACTTAAAACCTCATATTTGTAAATTATAATACTTAATATAATATTCAATTTCATTATGCATGCCTATAATGTTATATAAAAGCGCTGACCCCTGCCTTAGACTGGCTCTGCTAATATGTGACTATAGTAATTGTTTGTAATGTCGTGCATTTAGTGCAATAAAGAAATTTAGTCAATAACCAAAACCTTACTATGTGTTATATGTAAATCCTCTTATTCATAAAACTTGTGTCTCTCACGACAACTTAAAAAGGTAATCTACAAATACTGTTGAGTGGAAAATATGATAAATGTATATTAAAGATGGTTTCTGATCGTAATACTTGAGATATCTACCAATAAAGTTAACATTAAACCAAGGATAATCTAAAAAATTTTAAGGCCAATTTGAATAAGATATTTTGTCAGTTAAAACAATTATCTATTTTTATTAGAAAGAATGATACAATTAATGATTCTCTTAATATTTTATTTTTTTTAAAGTTAATGAATTTAATGATAAAATTGAGTGAATACTGTCTAAATTAAAATCATTAAAAATCCAAGAAAGAAAAAACAGGATCTTGAATTAAAATATACTTTTTTAGAGAAATTAAATTAAAACTTCAATTAAAAGTTCTGCGAATGCTAGAACATGATAAATAAAATAGAGATTTTTGTAGTATTCATGAGACCATTTTTAGTAGTTAATAATGTTTCTAGCTCCATTAGTTTTGAAGTTTTGTAAAAAAAAAACAAATTTCAAGTTTATAAAAATTCTAATGATATCATATTTTACCGTTTTTTGTCAGTTATTCTACAGATTTTTTTCATTTTTGGATAAAGTGTTTAGAAATTTGAAAAAAACCTGTCTAAAGTACCATCTTGGTGTGATTCCAGATCTATGGAGTTACTGATCAATACTTTTGAAAGTGTTTCCAGAAAATGAAAAAAAAAATGTATAAAAAAAATAAACATCACTGTAAAATCTTAAACTTCTTTCCTCTACTCATAATCCAAAATAAATAATAAAAACAATTTTTAAAACCCTAGCTTCTTCTCTAATATATGTATTAGTCTACTAGGATTATAAGATTTTCTTCTCCTTTGACAGTCTTTATTAAATCATTTAGTTCTTCATATATTTATTCTACTTCATCGACCTCTTCTTCTGAGGTGAGCATATTTACTTGAATTATCACAGTATCTACCGATTTCTTATCTAATTAGACTAGAATTATTCTATCGCTATATTACTCATATCCTTTTACCTTGTGTTTCAAATTTTTTTGAATAACTATTCCTATTCCTTTTGTACTCATCCTTCCATCTTCTGTTCCTGAGTAAATTTAGGTCATTTCATTTCTGAGATTCCCAGATTATCTATTTTAAGTCTTTTCATTTCAATTTTTAGATTATCTAATTTACCTGTCTGCAGAAGTGTTCTAACATTCCATAAACCAACTTTCTTTATACCATGACTTTTTATCATCAATCTTAAAGGATTAACTTTTTGAGTAGCTTTTCGGAGATCCGATTGGAGGACTATTTTAATTTTAATCTTTTATATATTAAAAAAAATTTATCTTTTGTCTCTTATATTAAAGGATTTAACTATCAAATAAACTTGTAGAAATTTACTTAACTTATATATATATATGTATAGAAAATATTATTTATAATTAGATATAAGGTTATCCTAGTATTTTTGTTAATATGTTATTATTAATTATGAATAGTATACCTTACACAATAAAAATTAAATATTATATTATATACCTTCGATTATATCTTATGTCTTATTCAATTCTTTCAGTCACAAGCTTTAGATTTTTGCAGGGTTGTCATACTATAAAAATACCTTTGTACTTTTTATTTATAATTTACTTTGTGATGAATAAATTATTATTATTATTACTATGTATTTTCATGGTTATAAACTTATAACATTTTATTTGTATAAATATTGGTGTATTTTTAGCCATTTGCTCCAAAAGCACCAGTTGCTTATGAGTCATGGCTTGGTGAAGTTAATAAAGTACATAGTGAAATTACATTTGCTTCCAAAGATGGATCTATTTTCACATTTAATTATTCAACACCAAGTGCAAGTGATTCTATTGTAAGTAATTCCTGAAGTATTCCTAATGTATTTATAAATTTTAATGTTTATGGTGTTATTTTCAATTTTATTCTGAATGTTTTAGAAATTTCCATGTAAAGTATTCTATATTGGACGAAAATTGAAAATGTGTTTATCTATTATAAAAAAAGCAACGTTTATAAGTAAAAGTGACTCAATGTGTGATCTATTAGAAAAACATAAAATGAAACTTTCAGCTAAGGTACTTTTATTCATTATTTTGTTGAATTTCAATATTACTATACTTTTAATTATATTTCTAGGAATCTAACAATAGAGAATCTACCGATCTAAAAATAAAAGTATATGTTAAAAGTATCATCATAGGATCTGTTGAAATTAATTGGGCTGACCAAATCGATAAAAGTTTGCCAGGAAGTATTATATTTGGAGATGATTTGAAAAAGTAAACAATAAATCATAATAAGTTAATTATTAAACCATCTGATTAGGATTAAATAAAAAGCTTAAATAACTCTACATTGTTAACTTAATATCTTGAAATAGTTATGTATTATTGAACTATGATTTTGGTATTTACTTAACAAAAATATAAACCTGTTGTTAGCCTATTCTCGATCATTTCTCGAGTATTTTCTTAAAAATATATTGTTCTTTTTCTTTATTTCCCAATATCCTTTTACTTTTCAATGTCACTTCTTAACTTAATTAACACAGATCATTTTTGTAATGTTATAAATTTGCGATAGTATTTTTCAAAGAAATAATAATACAAACATATTTCCTTTTTGATACAATATACAATACTTAAACACATAATATATATATTAAAATAAATTGATCTATACTGATAAAAAAAAAATATGTAAGCATTATTAAGCTGGCATCATAAGGTGTTAATAATATTTATCATGTTCATTTAAAGTTTCCTATGCATTTTTCACTTTATCAACAACTAATAATTTCTATTCTTGGTATTTAAAATTTTTGAATTTTTGTGATATATCATACAACTTTCAAAGCTTTTTACTCTATTGTGGTTTATACTTAAATATTATATATGATAAATAATAAATTCATATATTAATTTATACATCAAAAGTAGTAGTTATAATAATTTTATCTATTATATTTTTAGACTAAAATCTTTGGACAATTTAAGAACAGGTTTACCTAAATTGGGTGACCTTTTTCTGTATACAATTAAAGAAAATGATATTTTTATACCAACGAAAAAGTGGCGCTCCGAACGTAATAAGAAATTTGAACTTCTAAATAACCAAATACTTAAAAAGAAAGGTAGGTATAACTTAAGCTCTATTAACTGTTGTGTATATAATAATGTATGTAAAATTTTTGTAAAGTATTGATTTATTATTTAATTTAAATGATAAATCATACCTTTTTACATGCCATTTAAAATATTTAGTGTAGTATTTAAATAGTTATAGGTATTAAATCATTTCTTCTTCAATTGAAATTTATTAGATTTAAAAAATTAAACACTGTGTTGTTTAAATTTTATTATTTTATGTATTATATTTTTCTCATATATGAACATTAATAATAACTTAAATTATTATTTTTTTTGTTAATATATCTGTATTATTTTCTTATTGAATTGAAGCCAATTTTATTACAGGAGAACGAAACTTTTCTGAATACTTTTCAGCTATAGAAATTGGACAAACTATTGATTATTTCTTTCATCAAAGGCAAAGACTTAAAATTCCATTGAAACGACTAAAAATGATTAAATCTAAAACTTCTGCAAGAGCAAAAGGTAAAATATAAATGTTTTTTCGCAAACAAATACTTAATTGATGATACTTATTTGTGTATATTTTATTACATATATATATTTAGTTATATTTACTTATTATTGCTCACATGTTGTTGCTCATTTTTTTTTATTATTAAAATTATCTATTTTGATAATTACGACAATCAAACATTTGCATTACATTTATATAAGCGACCCGAAGTTTTGAATTAATTAAATTGTGGCAAGAATGCCTGAATATTATTTAAAGAAAAGTATGTGATAGATATCAAGAGGTATCAATCAAGAGGAATATTTAGAGAATAAAAAAAGGGAGAAAAGACGTAAGGGTTCTGTAGACAAAAATGGGTAAATGTGAAGAATATGATTTATATCACAAATGGCTGGAGTATGAGAAAAAATACAGAGAGTTGAATCGTTTAAAGATAACTTAGAGGCATGTAAAGGAAGAAAGGTGTGGCCAAAGTAAAAATGCAAGGAAGAGTATATTGTTTTTGGAGATACCTTTACCTTATAGAACCAGGACTTGTATGGAATAATGTTTATAGTATGCGTCATGAAAATATGTGAATGACTGCCGTGCGCCAAGTGACAGTTTTACGTTGGTGGTCGGTGAATTTCTTCCCGAAAATTTTATAGTTTATAGCGGGAACTCATAATTTTTTATTAAAATGAATTGTGTATAAAATAATATTTATAAATTTAAATTTTGTTTTATTGCTCTAAAGGTGCAAATACGACTATAATTAAATCATTTACAGTGAACGGAATAATATAGTTGCAAAAGTACAAATATTAAGGCCCACTGGCTTATAGAAAAACTGTTACTAGGCGTGCTGCAGTCATTCACACGTTTTTGTGTTGCATACTATAAAGTCCTATACCATGTGAAGATATATGGTGGATGATTTTATTAGGAATTAAACCATAGACGGTTGACGCTAGATTTGATTTTTGTATAAAAATAAGACCGGGGAATTAAATTAGTAGGCGAAAGATAGATTAAAGCTGTAAGCTGTATATTTACCCAGGAATTCAGTGGTTTCACTACTGGAGATGCCTATGTGATCAGGGATCTACAGTAATTGAATTTCAAATCCCTTTTCATCGAGAAAGAGAAAAAAATTGATAAGAAAAATAAGAAAATTGGATAATGAATTAAAGACATTAGACGAAAGAGATTGTAGGCAGGAAAGTGAGTCAGTAATAATGAAGAATTTGATGAGTTGTAAGGTGGAGATTGGTTGGAGCTATTCAATGATTGCAAAACATTCTGCTGTGAAGGTGGAAGGTGGTTTTGTAAATTAAACATGTAGGTCTGAATTGAAAAAAGAATAAGCAGTAGACAAAATACAGAGTGAAAATTTATTATCTATGATTAGTCATTAAAAAAGCCATTAATAAAGTTAGAGGCAGACACTAAGAAAGTCTATGGAATAACTAAAAACTTTTTTGTCTTAGTTAATTATGGGAGTGTATTATTGAAAAGCAAAATTAGTTTCATAAAGTGGCAATTTATTATAATTGAGGATATTATGTCAAGAAGCTATAATCAGTGTTGGAAAATATCTAGATAAAAATGTATTATCTTTTATCTAATCTAGATAATTTTCAGCTCGGTTATCATTATCTTCATCTATATAATGTAAGACGTATCTATCTAGATAGTTTATTATAATAAATTATATAATAGACTAGAAGAAAAATTTGAAAGTAAAAATATTAAAATAAATTAATATTGAGTATAGTATAATATGGGTAAATTACTTTTGCAAACATTTTTATACGAATACCGGTGAATCCTAGGATTTACCGGTAAATCCTAGGTTTTACCAAAATCAATTGGTAAATGTCCGAAATTCGGACATTTACCGAGAAGTCGGTAAAACCTAGGATATACAAAATAGTTTAGTCAAAACCCGAATGACTTTTGTAGTTCGGACTTTTACAAACGAGATTTGGTAAATCTTAGGATAAACAATCAGTTTTAGTAAAAGTCCGAAATTGAATTTTTTTTTTTTTTGACCAATTGTGTGATATTTATAAGTTTAAACATTATTTTGATATAAGTATATATTATTATTATTACATATTAAGACAAAAATTGAAATTATAACCATACATTAATAAAAAGGACTTGCATTATTATTATAGATTAATACAAACTACAAAGGTTCAAATTTTAAATTTTACATTATCTTTACACAAATTGTTATTATTATTATTACATATTGACAAAGGCTTGAATTATTATTATATATTAATAAAAAATAATTAAATTATTATTAATTAATATAAACTACAAAGGTTCAAATTTTATATAATTTTGACACAAATTTTTATCATTATTACATATTTACAAAAGTTTTTCATTTTTTGATTCGACAATATTATTTAAAATGTCATAAAATTGTATTTTAAGCGACATATTTACACAATTATAATACACGTGACAATATTTAAACGAATACTGCTCATAAAATTATTTCCATTATGCCTGGATATAAATTTACTAAATAATATTTAGTAATAATTAATATCACACAATTAGTAAAAAAAAAAAAAAATAATTTCGGACTTTTACTAACACTGATTGTTTATCCTAAGATTTACCAAATCTCGTTTGTAAAAGTCCGAACTACAAAAATCATTCTGGGTTTGACTAAATTATTTTGTATATCCTAGGTTTTACCGAAATCAATTGCTAAATGTCCGAGGATTCACCGGTATTCGTACTTTTACCGTAACATATATATATATATATATTTAAATTTTTCTACATACTATATACTTAATATATGGAAAATAAATAGTATTGTGAGATTTATTATTATAATATGGCTTTCAATATTATCAATATTAGTTTATTAAATGTATTATGTTCTACAATATAAACAATGATCATCCCTTCAGTACTAGTTGAGAAATTATTTAGTACAGAAATTCAATGATAAAAATCTTAATAGGATTTTATGTTATATATTCAAAAAATTGAAATATAGCCACTTTTAATATTGTTTATTGCTGTTATTTTTTTTCTGAATGTAAGATTTTTATATTATGAAGCTTATCAATGATTTTTTTTTAAATAACTATTTTAATTTAAGTCAATTTTTAGTGTTTGGTATCATATATATATATATATATATATATTTAGCTAATACCTTTTATTTATAATAAGTGAAGTAGCCAGTGGTTTTACAATGATGTTTATTTTTTTCGTTTAAATCTATTTGTCTAAAATTCTTGATTAGTAAATTTTTGAAATCAGATTTACCATTAGTTAGTACTTTGAAAAGGTCATAAAACTAAGTCAAATTTCTTAATTCTTATTTTTTTTTTTTTTTTTTGAAAAAACTACTGAAAATTTGACAAAAAATACTTGAAAACAACCATCATTTTTTGATCCAAACTTTATAAAAATTTAAATATAGATAGACAATAATATAAGAAACATTTTGGCACAAAAAAATTTCGAAAGAAATTAGAATGTGAGAGGACCACCTGAGCTTTGAATCTAGATTTAGGCCTAAATAAGCGTGATTCATGATTACGGGAAGTAAATTTTTATTTATTTACGTGTTTTTTTTCCTGAGATTCATTTGGAATAGAGCAGGGTGTTCATATACACCTTCTTGATTTTCAACATCTTCTTAGACCTCAATGGCCTGAGATCGAAAATAATAATCTTAACATCATTGTCATTTCGAACGCTGTTGATTTGGCTATCTCCCAATATGCTGTCTACCTCCGTTTTGTGTGCTACGTAACTATAAATATGAGTATAGTATGCGGTCTATCAATATGTGTTCTACCTATAACTGGGAATCCCCAGTCATTATTATTTATTATCTACCAATTTATATGTTTTATCTTCATTTTTCATAACGATATATATTTTATCATGTAACAATACAGGGTTAGTTGGTTAGTGTCGTTTGTGGTAAAACTTTTAAAAATGCTAGTTAAAGAATTTTATAAAATT
>JAIPRM010008217.1:0-16167 GCA_025469315.1 Stegophylla sp. TES_Ste_2020
GTTTTTGTCAAATTATGGGTAGTTTTTTCCAAAAAAAAAATTAAAGAATTCAAAAATTCAAAAAATGACCTCTCTAAAGTACAATCTAGAGGCAAATCCGGTTTCAAGAAGTTATTGATCGAAACTTTTAGACAAGTATTTCTATACAAAAAGTTGTACACAGAAAAAAAAAATAAACATCATTGTAAAAACACTAGCTTCTTCACTTCATTCAGAATCTAAAACATTGTTCATCGTTAATAAAAACTACGGCTTTACACACACTAAAGTAGCTTTTAATTATTAAATAAATTATGATTATGGAAAATATTCCAAAATAAGTACCTGGTTGCCAAGACCGAATGTCTGCGGTTTCATTACTCATAACAGTTGTAAATAAGTTGATTAAAATAGTGCAATGATGGGGGTTCATATTATGGCATAAACAGACCCATCATATTAAAATGTTCGCCCCCAGTATAGAAATACATACCTAATTAAATTCTAATTCATTATTAATATTTACTAAACGTATTATTCTAGAATGAGTTGTTTGTTGATATTTGTATTCGAAAAATATGTTGTTTAAAATGTTTTCTAAAATTCATTAAAATAATAATTAGAAGGAAGACCGATCCTTTGGATCGAACAATGGATTCTATACTTCCCATGTTTTTGGGGTCCTTGGATTTAATGCCAAAGACACATAACAACACAGATGGCTCATTTGCCGAAATCGGCCTAAAATTTGAAAAGCTAAACCGTCGTAAACGATATTCTGACGAATCAGATCATAAAGTTTTACTTAACATAGAGTTTATTCCGTGCAAATATTTTTTCATCGCATAGTATGTTGATCATATTTTATGAATAAAATAAAATTTTTTTTATAAATTTTCACAAACAAAATATGTAGAATTTTATTACTATTCTACAACATTTTTTAATAACATCCAACAGTTAAATAAGTATTCTTCTTTTAGATGCGAAACATACTATACATACATCATTCAAACTAATTAATATCAAGGATGGTCCGGATACGCAAACATCCGGATAATTTAAATGAAAAATATTCAATTTTTTTTGTTTTATGTTTTTTATTTTTTAATATTTATTATTTACATAATTTGAAAAAATATACTATGCATAATAAGGTTTAAAAAAGGGTGATATTTTAGTCTGTCTCGTTGTTGATATTCCCTTTAGACGATTACATAGAATGATGAAATATGATAAAAGTTAGGTAATACCTACAGTTAAATTATTATAAGATTATTATAAGACTTTGTTTTTTTGCTTGTCCGGATAATTTAACGTCTGGTTGTTCAACATTCGTATAATCGACGTTCTACTGTAATAAGAAAAATCATTGATTTCTCAGTAATATATTATTATAGATTATGTACTATCTATTATTATATTATTTTTAACAATTTACTATTAGGTAAGTCAGCAAATGTAGAGAAATCATATTCGAGACTCAAAATGACAAAAGAATACTCAAAATGAACACACGTCACGATTACTTAAAAAGTAAGACCCAGACCCAAAGTGGCCGGAATTAATTGAAAAATATGCAGGTCGATTTTTTTGGGGGGTATAGCTGCATTCATTATCTCCGAATTTTCATTTCGAACGTTAAGAGGTAAATAAACAGAATGATTACAAATAATTATGCTGTAAATTGTTGTAATAACAACAAACTACATAATATTGTATTTTTGAAATTTTTTTTCGACATTCGATGAATACACCGTGCACGGTTAGGTTATATCCTAACGATCGCTTTTCGGAACAAGACGTGTTTGCGCTAACAAAACTAACAAATTATAAAATCGGAGTTAGTCTTTTTTCGGTTCGGTACTTTTGATCGGTTTAGATTGTTACGATTGAGTCTAGGTAATATTCGTTTGTGTACTGTACATAAGTACCTGTCCTGTAAACAGTCAACTCGTTGGCGCACAACGGTAAAAAAGTGATCAACCCTCTACTAATACAAATTTTTACCTTAAAAATGGTGACTCGTTTGCGTATAACAGTTGAATCTCATTCTTAAATTAAACTAATATTGTAACTTGCAGTGCCTACCTAATGAAAGATAATTTTTGCCAATACGCCAATGGATTAAATATTATTTTTGAAACGGTATCTTCTGTGCCAGTGTTTGTTTGTAGCCCTTTTGCACTAATATTTGACCGTGGAAAAAAACCACAAATGTGTTAAATATATTGTCACGTTTTACAAAATTATAGCTATCAATTTGGTTGTCGTTATATAATTTTATTTTTTTATTTATAAAACCACTCAAGAGCATACCGATAAACGAACTGAAATGCCTCCACGTTGCACAGCAAGTCAAGAGACGTATGTTTGAGTGGAGCGTAGCGATGAGCGCTAAAATACGATATTCCAGTTTAAAACACAATTACTCATTTACGTGTAAAAAAAAATATTTTATTATTTATTACACGGCAAAAATATTGTACCAAATTCTTAATTTTCTTGAAAATTACCGACGATGTTCTTTAGTGATTTTTCGTTTACCATTACTGCTCACAAGTTACAATATAATGATATAATCATATACAGTGAAATCTCTGAATAGCTGACACTCTCGGTCACCAAAATTTCGTCCGCTATTCAGAGGTGTCCATTAGGAGAGGTTTCACTGTAATATTATAACTTATAACTTATAAGTTATAAGCAAAGTACACACACACACACAAACACGATTAAAAATTTAGATGCCTACAAATGCACAGTGGTTATCAAAATTCTTAATTAGAATAAAATTAAAAGATAACATTTATATGTAATTGAAATGGCTAGCGTAGGTAATTTATCTAATCAATCTATCAATGATTTACCACTAGAATTTATCGTAAAATAAAATAAAAACTGTATTCTATTTTCGTATTATTTTCACACAATAATTTTCCAGGTTCAAGTCTAGTGGTTACGCTTGTGTTGAAAAACGGGATTCAGTTTTTCAATCATATTTAAAAATTATTGTGTAATATGACTATCATTATTAATTTATATTTTATGGCAAAATGTATACCTAATTGATTTTGTAACTATACAATGCATAGGTAATTATTATGTTTACACTAGGTACTATTTCAAAGCATCAAAAACTAATAAAATTATACAAAAACATTTTAAAACTTTTATCGAAAAAAGAAAGGGATAAAGTGTCATCTATAATGGCTTACACGCAGATTTTATTACGAAGATCGTAAAACCGTTGATTATTAACATATTACACCGCAAACTAAAAATGTAGTACACACAACCAGTTATAGTGTAATAGATATTGCAAAATGGAGGATGTCTAATAGCAAATAAATTAAATTATCAATATTCTATAGAAAAATATTTTATAAGCGAGTTAAGAAAGTCACTCAGCAAGTATGCTAAATTCCCGGTTTTTAAATGTATTTTAAACAATAAACTATTAGTTATTATTCCGATATTCCATACAAAATTTTCTACATTCGAAAATTCATATGGATTTGTTAACCCAGTATATACTTATTTAGTATTTAACATATTTTAGTAGCTCATTATAAATACATTTTTAACCCATTATAAAACAAAACGAATACCAATAATGTTGAATAAATTTTGTTTAAATTAAAATTTATACCGACAATCTTCGGCGAAACTAATTTTACGTATCCGTAATAGTAACTATCTTTTGTTACTCGAGAGCTTATCAATAATTACCGATAATCAAATCGAAATATTTTCACGTTGAGGTACTATATAGACTGGGGGGGGAGCGAATCGATTACGCCGAAGGAGCATAGCGACGAGTGCCAAAACACGCGCAAAAACTGTGTCTTTTGAAGAATGCTGATTCAAATTTTGGTTGAAACTTTTGGAAAAGGTTGTAAAATTTTTCGATTTTTCTTCTAGACCCAAAAGCCAGACTGGACAACCCGTTTCTATTCAAAGGCTTAGAGAAAAAACAAAAATTATTAATTTTGTTATCTTCACTGGACTGCGTTTTGACATCATAAGTCGATGATTCACATCATGAATTAAGCCCGTCGACAACTTATTTATATCACACAGCGGCAGGCTGAACGCGCGTCTCGCGATCCGACGTCGTCATGTAAAAGCGCGGCGGCGGCGGCGGCGGTCGTAGCGAATGATAACAGTCAGCCTACAACAGCAGCTGATAACAGCCGCGTTCCGTCGTTGGCGGCGACTGTGACGTCACCGCGGGGTCGCGCTGCGTATCAGTACGACGCCGCCGCCGCCGTCCCCTCCACCTCGAACGCTCGTCAAAAGTGCTACACCCGCCGGCCGTCGCCCTCGCGCCGCTGACGCCAGTCGCCGCCGCGTACCACCTTATCATGAAGTGCTGTGTCCCCCGTGCTGGTCGCGCGCGCCGCCGTTACCTCCGTCTGATGTCGCCGCCGCCGCCGCCGCGCGTGTGTATGTGATCTCGTTCTCATCGTTATTATTATTATTATTATTATTATCATTCAATTCATTACCGTGTCGTGTAGTGCGCGCTCGAGAGTGCGACACGGTACGTCTGTGTGCGTCCAAGTTCCGACGTCTTCGTAACGTAAGTGTCAGCTGCTCCTCCGGACACGGCACGATAATTAATAACTAACTATACCGTTGCTATTGTTTTTGTTGTTGTTCAGTCGTAGCCGCGATGTCATGACTCGGACACTCGGCGGTGTCCGCGATTTTCGTGCTACCACAACGGCTGGCATCTGATCGCGACCGCCCGTCCGCACCCACGCACGCCCCGGTTTCACGACTCGCGGTCGCGTCGCCCGGTGGTCGGCGACCCTTGCAGCTGCAGCTCGTCGTCGTGGGGGCGCCCGTAGCCGGAGATGGCCGCCCGCGAGATCTCGGTCACGCTGACCCGGCCGGAACTGCCCGCCGGCCTGGGATTCTCGCTTCTCAGCATCGCCGACTGTCCGCCGGTCATCTATGACATAATCGAGAACACGCCGGCGGCGGAATGCGCACAGGTACGACAAGACGTGCTCGTGCACACACACACACACACACACACATAGTCGACCGGCCCTCACGCTTGACATTTATTCTAAAAATGTGGAAATTACCATTTTTTTTTTTTATTTTACTTGGCACTTAGGTGCCTAGTTAATAATAATTATGTGTTGGTACGAATCGTAAAGCGGCCCTTGTCTTTGGTAGGGACCGTTTGTCATTCGGTACCCCCAATCATGTGAATGTGCAGACCTCAGAACAGGTATGTCAAACTCGCGACCCTCGATACTTTTTCTGCTGCCCGCGGTCCCCCTAGATCTATTTCAAATAAAGAGAAAAAAAGGCTATGATTGAGTTCAAGAGATGAGGTAAGTACCAAAGTAAATTTGATGATTTATTATTGAGCAAAAAAAAAAAAAAAATGGTTATCAAGAATTTTGCGACCCCCATAGCACTCTAACTCTGTTCCAATATTTTAACCCATTTACCTAATTCTTTGAGTTTGGCATGCCTGCCATAAAAGTATCTTCTCTCTAACTGTTAGTGTGATGTGTCCAAACACTGAGCATTAAATTTCACTCACTCTATATTTTGCTCTGAGGAATATTTTACTTTGGTCATACAAATTTCCGGCCCCTAATTCGTTTTATATTTTACTCTACATCATTCAAAAATGTGTGTAATGCATACTGTTCCTGATATAATTGCCTTTCATATGTTGTGTAGAGGTATTATACATTAGCTGTTTATAGGAAATGCGAACGTATTTCCATTTATCAATATGGTAATGCCTACCTACACACATTTCTTAATTTGGAAAGTGATTTGGCCATGACTTGTTATTGATAATAAAGTGCAATAAGTATCCCACCATTTATGTAACTTTTGTGTACCTACATATTTTAATTTTTAAATGACTAAGTAGGTACTATCAATAAAGTAATCTTTTACTGTTGGAAATATTTTTCAAAATGTCTTTGTAATTAAAATATAATTAATGAAATTAAATGTCAATGTTAAACTGCATGAAACTGAGAGTTCATCACTATGCATAATATTGTATGTTTCACATTACTAGGTATATGCATAATGTTTACTGTACCTACCTATTAACTATAGTGCAATATAGGTATTCGTAGGCCATATGTTGTTATTGGGCATTATTTGTGTTGTAATAACAGTTATCTGTTTATCTCATTCAATAACATAGACTTTATGTCTTGTTACATTTTATAAGGCTTTACTACATTATGTTAATCAGATAAATGAGAAGTAAACACTAATTTATAATTGGAATATGTTTACTGAAACATTATTATTGCCTAAGATCAGTACACAGTATATTGTTTGTATGTAATGATTATAACTAATATTTTTTTGTTTAGATTGAAGTTGGTGATGTTATCATAAAAATAAATAATGAAGATGTGCAGACACGAACAATAAAAGAAGGTAGATTTATTGTTTTATTTCACCATTTAATTCTTAACCTCAATTGCTTAATTGTTGTTTTGTACTTATGATTAATAATAGTCCCCAGAGTTCATATTTAATTGAATGTTTAATATATGACTTATTAACCTACCAACATTTTTAATTCATTTTTCCGAAATATTCTTTTTGAATAAGTAATAACATATAAGTATTCCGTCTGTCAAACCTAACTAGAAGATAGTGTTTTATAACCAATACCTTTATGCTTTACATTTTCCAATAAATCATAATTTTTTTTATTAAATTTGTTTTAGTATTGAAATGCTTGAGGTTGGCACAAAACCCTATTACTCTCAAACTGGTCAGAGGTTAGTACCTATTTGATTTATACCTTGATAATATGTAAGTACCTAGTTACTATCAAATTAAATTTATGACTTTCAGATCCTGCTATAAAAAATAAAGTTCACGACAAACTGGCACATAATAATTCCCGTCAAGAACTATTTCAAGATATGGATTCCCCTCCCCCACCACCACAACATCATCCACCTCCTTTGGAAATGGTTACTAGAACAAATTCAACTAAACTAGAAACTCCTAAATATGAAGCATTTATGATGACAGGCGAAAGAGTTATCAAAATGTCTAAAAATACTCAGGTAAAATATTTTATAACTTTACCCCTTCAATACTTTAGTACCTATCTGTTATTTTTTTAGGTATCTTTATTGCCTAAGAGGGATCGAAAAGTAGATTGTTTGGTGAAAAATGGAGGTCCTAACAAATTTCAAAAAGTCAATTCAAATTCTGTTCCTAGTAGTCCTGTTGAAAGTGATCGACCAAGTATTACAAAACCTAATTCTGGTAACACGTCGCCAGTTTCTCCTCCTCCTACAAGCATTTCTAATTATAAACGTGGATCTCGTTCTGAAGATCCTTTAAGGTCAAACTCTGAGTATCCAATGTCTTCCACTACCAGTATTGATACTGAGGATGAAGACATTACATCATCATGCAACACTTTATTAAATACTAATATAAAACCTCTAGAAATGGAAGACAAAAGGGTATTGTGGACATATAATGCTGGACATGTTCCTGAAGGGATATCTGATTCTTGTAATTCCCTCCAAAAAGTTTTATCCCCTACATCACCGACATCAATATCCTCATCCTTAATATCTTCACCATCTGATCGACGGCGACCTGCTAAAGGATTTAATCGTGGCAATAGTCATCCAACTAGTAGCCATTCAAACATATCAAGTCCTGACTTTCAGGATACTGCAGATTCTGATTTCTTAATTAACTCGCGTGAATTAGAAGTAACCGACCCTAGTGATAGTGATTCAACTATTCTAGCAAGCGAACCAAAAATTAGAAAGCGCTCTTCAGAAAAACAATACACATACGATACTCATTCTGATCACCGAATTGTTATACAAGTGAAAGGTCCAGATAAAACCAATATAGTAAAAGATAGTGAAAACAATAATAGGTATTACAATGATAAAGAAAACATAAACATTGAGCATCAAGATTTTAAAGTAAACCTATCTTAGTATTTACAACTCCTTTTTAGAATTTAATAATTAATTTTCATATTTATCTAGGATGAAGAAGATGTTCAAAAACTGTTGGCATTAATGGAAGGAGCTGCTCAGTTAGCTAATTCTGTTACTAATAATGATGATCATTACACACCTAATGATGACTTGGATACTGATAGCTTACACAGTTTTCACTATTCACCCAAAGCTGTAGATATGCCTTCGGCAAATAGATTAGCCAAACGTTTATTTTATTTGGAAGGATTCAAGAAAAGCGATGTATCTCGTCATTTGAGCAAAAAGTATTGAAATTAAATTGTATTATGCCATGTGATTAATAAATATATATCATTTGTTTTTTAGTAATGAGTTCACTAGAGCTGTAGCAGAAAAATATCTGAAATATTTTGATTTTAAAGGCATTTCATTAGACATGGCATTAAGAACTTTTTTGAAACAATTCAGTTTAACAGGAGAAACCCAAGAAAGAGAACGGGTATTAGTTCATTTTTCAAATAGATACTTGGAATGCAATCCTCACTGTTTTAATTCTCAAGGTAATATTTTTAATACTGTTATGTAAATTTATAGTTTTGATTTAAGTCTTCTTTAATGTTGATCATATAAGTTTCAATAAAAAAAATAGCCATCCTTTCTTATATTCAGTACACTTATATTTTAATTTAAATTTTGCTGTTTAATCCGTTATTTTAAATAAAGTTGATTCAATGAGTAGATTTAGATAATATTATAATGTTTTTTTTATATTAACAGTTGTTCCTTCCATATTAATTAAAATTTAAAATGTCCATAATATACTCTAAATTAGATATATACTAAATAAATTTAAGAAATATAGTTGTTGAGAAATTTATTTGTTATACATTTATCTAAAAAAATTTCAAAATATTATGTTTTGAATTATGTTGTAATTAAATTTTTTACTTTGAGTTCACCTTTATTTATAAAAAATAAGATATTTTTTGAATTTTTACACACTAAAAACATTTTAATAAATTTGTAAATGTTTAGATGCGGTTCATACATTAACTTGCGCCATTATGCTGTTAAATACTGATTTACATGGCCAGATGATTGGACGTAAAATGACATGTAATGAATTCATTGAAAACCTAGCTGGATTAAATGATAATGAACATTTTCCCAGAGATGTTTTAAAATCATTATACATGGCTATTAAATCTAATCCTTTAGAATGGGCCAAGTAATATAATTTATAATTAAATTCAATGATGAAAGTTCAAAAATTAAATTCATGCTTTAACAATCAATTAAATTTTTTTAGTGATGAAGACTTAGATGAAATCCAACTTAAAAATTCAAATGCTAGTCAACCAATGGATGGTCTTGGAAATAAAATGCCTGGTCAAATTGGAAAAAATGGAAGTTATGATGAAAATATCATGACTCAAGCTTTAGAGTATAAAAAAGGATATGTCATGAGAAAATGTTGCATGGAAGCTAATGGAAAGAAAAGTATGAAGTAACATTTATTTATTTGTACACTTATTAATATTTTGATATTCAAATGTATGTTAGCTGCAAGAGGAAAACGTAGTTGGAAAATGTATTATTGCACATTACGAGATCTAATTCTTTATTTACATAAAGATGATTCTGGATTTCGAAAATCGCAGATTAGTGATAATATTCATAATGCAATACACATACACCATGGTTTAGCCACAAAAGCAACGGATTATACAAAAAAACAACATGTTTTTAGATTGGTAACTGCTGATCAAGCAGAATATTTATTTCAAACTAGGTAAGTTTTTTTTGTTTAATTTCTGCAAGAAACCTAAGCTCTACTTATGTTAAATATTTCATACTTAGTGATTCCAAGGAATTAGATTCATGGATAAACACAATAAATTTTGTATGCGCCAGTTTTTCTGCGCCTCGATTACCAAGTGCAGTTGGAAACCAGAAAAAATTCCAAAGACCATTATTGCCATCAGCTCCGACAAAATTAAATTTGGTTTGAAATTTGAAATAATATTATTTATTTGTAAATTTATAATTTTATAATATTTTAACAGCGAGAACAACTTCGTGAACATGAAGATACATTCCATCAACTAAAGGCCGAGCTTGAAAACCACCTGAAGAAGCCTCCTGAACGTGGTACTAAAAACATCTCTTTACAGTTTTATAAAGAAAAGGAAGCTCACTTACGTGAAGAAGTAAGTTAAACAAACAAGTGTGCGTTGTGATTATTTTAATTAGGGTCGGTGTTTTGATCCATCAAATTTTATTCAGTCAATGGCCGGCCAGTGGCTATGTTTAACTGGTCAATTGGCCAGTTAAAATCTGTTAATTAAATCATTACTTTTTGTAAAATTATTATTTTTCTTGTCTAAAGACAATGTATTTAATATTTGATAGTAAATGTCTAGAAGTATGTTAATATATTTAAACTTTTAATATATTCCAATAAATTATTAAAACTGAATAAATATACTGTCAATTTTATTTGATAAAAGTTAATTGACTGACAGCCAACCCTAACAATTATTACTTAATATTTAAGTGTTAATCTTTGTGTATTTTTAGTTGAAACGTTATGAAACATATGTGAAACTATTGAAATCTAAAATGATCCAACATCCAGAATATGATTCAAGTTCTGTGTTAATGGAGACTGATGATGAAGCAGAAGTGGTATCTGCTGATGAACTAAAATGTCCAATGCCCGTTTCAAACAGGTACAGTTACAATGCAGCTATTTATTCCACAATGGCCACACATTATTGATGTACAAAATTAAATATTATTAATACGCTCAATTCTGGTGATTATATATATTAATAACTGTTGGTTTTGGATAGAGTTGCCAGGTGCAGGGAATCAGTGTTATATTTTAGAAAATTGCAGGGATCAATTTACATTAGGCTCTATGTATGCAAGTTTGGTACACAATTTCTGATATTGCATAACAATATAACACTTTTGTCATCTAATATTCTAATATTAAATTAACACATTTTTACCATAAATTGTGTTTAAAATTTTGAGCTCAGACTAAAAATAGCTTTTGCTTTATTTTTTATAATCAAATGCTTCAGTTTTACAAATGCGTTGATTTAAAAACCAGGGTTGGCATGTGTTATATTATTAGATTTTATAAATTGTTTTGTAAAAGTATATAAAAGTATAAAAATGTTCTACATTTTATTTTAAATTTTTGTTAAAATTATTAATTAAAAAAAAAAAAATCCCATTTTTATTTGTGCATAAAATTTTATATATCAATGTTTTTTTTCTTTTTTAATTTTGTGCTATCTAGCCCAACCCTTATTTAACTATTTTATTTGAGATGTAAATGAAAACTCACCTACTAATAGTTATAATATGCAATATAACATCTAATAATGATAAAATAAACTATTTTGTGATTAACATGTCCAAAAAAAAAAAAAATAGTGACATTTTATTATTATCTTTTTATAAAAATCTAAACATTAAATTATTTGATTTATTATTACAATTTTTATTGTATAATAAGATTATGTTTTTTTTTTTTTTTTTAGTCATAATTCTTAAAAATTGTTAAATCAATTAATCATGGTCTTCTTCGCTGTATTTTATGAACATAACAGTTCATTATTCATCAAATATTAAATTGATTATGTTTTAGTATATTTTACATTTATTTTGAGTAAATAAACCATAAGAATTATTTTCAATATCATGTAACATTTGATGAGCTAAAAGATTACATTGGAATTGATAAATTTTAAATTCAGGATATAACTAGGCTATTTTTAATTTGCTAACAATAATTTTATTTTTGCTTTTGTCAAAAGGAAAAAACCGAAACAAGTCAAGTTTACTACCCACACAAGAGTAATGACTAATGTGTAGTCTTGTTCTTAAAAATTAAGAAACAATAAATCTCAGTGAATCATGATCCACAAATATTTGCATAGGGTGTATTTTTACCCATATTTACTGTTTTATCCGTTTATCTAAAGGGTAATACAAAAAAATTATACTATACAGAATATTAGCTGTGATTTTTTTTAAAACCATATAATTCAATTTAAAGAAGTAAATATGTTTTTGGGTCTAGCATAGCTTTTTTAAATTTATAGAATAAACTCAAACTATGTAAAAACTAAAAAGTGAGTCTTGTAAAATATGTATTGAAAAAATAGTTGAAATTTTTCCCATAAATTTATTATTACAATCTAAATGCCTATAAACAATAAATTGAATAATGGCCCACATTGCATGATTTTATTTATATTGCCTGTTAGTTTGAGGCCAGAAATGTTGATATGATGATATAATGTCGATATTTTTTAATTTCGGTAATAATATTTGAAAATAAATTATTTAAATTTATTCAGGATATTGGAAAATTTGTAAAAAATAAACAATACATACATTTATTTCATTTCTCCGTTATTTGTATTAACAACTCTTTAGCATAAAATGGTAGCATGTGCTGTTTATTATTTTATTTTGCAATTTTTCTAATAAATATTAATATATATCAATTTATATTTACTAATTATAATTAGTAAGTATATAAAAATTAACTTTTTTTTATTTTTTTTTTTTTTTTTAGATATTTTTTTACTAAACAATCACAAAAATTAATGTTATTAGAAAACTGCTTTAACTAATATATTGACAACACTATGCTACACTTAACACTGTGCTGTTAGCTGAATGATGATGACACGAGAAATTCGCACACAAATTTCTGTTTTGACTTTCGTGCAATTTAACATTTTATGGCGATAATTGTATTATTGTTACTACTATTGTTATGATTATTTTATGATGAGAATGTTTTGTGTTTATGCATGGTAAAGGAGTATCGATGCTTGAAGCTGCAAAATATGCCACCGGACTTCCAAGACATTGTCACCTGGCTGTGTAGTTAATCTATTTTTTTTTTTTTTTTTTTATTTAATTTTATTTGTTCTTATTCCAAACCCATTATTATTTGTGGTAATCTCCATTACTTAATAATGTTATTGATTCTTAATCAAAAGTAGGTGATATTAAGTCATAACTTTTGGCTTGTGCAAACATCATTTTATGATGAGATTCGAAATTTTTGTATAATTAGAAAAAAGTACATTTTCATAATAAACAAAACAAAACTTATTATTTTATTGGTTTTATCAATTTTTCATATCTGTAATTCCGTTTATGAAATAAAATAAGTTTAAATTGTCGAACAACGATTATTTTAATTTTATGTTCCATGAGTACATGTTTAGTATTACTATTTCTCTATTAAATGATAACCTTATATTTATTACTAAATTTAGTTTTTAAACTGTTACTCCCCTTTAGGTACTTAAATTGCACACATATTAATCGAAACATATATAATGTTATTTTTATGAACTAAAAAATATATTTTATATTCTGCTACGTCATATTTATTAAGTGAATACACTTAAATATAGTCATCATTCATACTTATATAAAAAAAATATATATGTACAAAATACATATAACTTTAGTGTAAAAATGATTAAATATTGTAATCTATATTGCATTCCTTTTAATCCTTTGACTTTTTGTAAAGTGCCAAATTACTTTTTGATGTATGAATCCTTAATTTAACTTTATATTGTTCTATAAACATCTTTAAAAGGATAATTTATACTACTATGTAGAGTTCATGATCAATATATTATTTGTTTGTATAGTACATTACAAAAAATACATAATTTATTATAATTTTTAATCTTATAAAATGTCTTATTTAATTATTAATTGGTTTAAAGATAATGTATTATGTTTTTTTTTTTTTTATTGTTCCCTAAAAAGTATTGATCATTTATTGTTATATTATTATATATGTGTGCCCCACCTATTGTATTATACAGTATTCATTTTACTTCATCAGCAATAACAAAAGCTTTACTACTTATTATCAATATTATGATATACCATAATATATACCACTTTTTCTAATGTTATTAATGTAATGTGTAAACATGTGAAAATTGTTATGTAGTATTAATCACTCATTGTTTTTTTTTTCTGTGGAATAATATTAATTAGTTATCAAATTATTATTTTTTAACTAAATTTATTTTGTCATTTTATCAGTGATAAAAATTAGTTGCTCTAAATTCAATGTTTAATTTTCTTACTATACGAAAAAATAAAGGAACAATCTGTATATTTCGAATGATATTCAGTATTAGTTAATTACAAGTAAAACAATTATATATATATTTATATTTTTACCAATAAAATTAATGTGCAATAATTATTAAGAAAAGAACTGTTTTTTTTTTTTTTTTATGCTAGGAACATTTTGTTTAGTATTAATAATTTTATTATAATGTTTATTCCACAGGCTGTGTTCATTTTTAAGTAAATTGACTTAAACATGACTTTGTAAACTAATTTATTTTAGTTTAATTTTGAATTCTTGAAAGTATCTAGTCCTTTTTTTTTTTCATGAAATATTATTTTATTATAACAAAATAAAACAAATTTATGGCAAATTAACAACGCTACTGAATGAATGAGTGTAAACTATAAACAAACTTATTATTTAATATTTACTACTAATTAGATATAATTAAAATTAATAATATAAACAAAATACTATTTAAAAATATATATATTGTGTATATTATTTATTATTATTTATTTCGTGATTAGGCGTTGCGTGTCATTTGTTGTCAAATGTTCATGTTTGATCATGTTGTAATAACTTAAAAAATAAAGGAATAACTAATTATTTTGTAAAATGTTTTTATTTATAACAGTTTCAATGCTCATATCAACATCCCCATCAAAGAAGCATGCAACTCAGTTTTTTAGGACAGCTATTCTCAGTTAATTTCTAATTATTCTAAATTTCAATTTTAATTTTTTACTACAACATTTTTAGAGTTGGATTCCATCTGTAATAAATTTCTGTCTCGAATGATCTATGATTTGATTTATCTTTGAATTATCAAAATAAACTGAAAAACGAAGTAAGTATAATTTTCTAGTAAGTATTTTGTAAGCAATTTTCTTCAATTAGACTGTTCTGAACGAATGAAGTTAATAATATAAAGAACAATAATAGTCGTAATTTTCAACATGCCCATCTGACCCGAAGAGCGAAGATTATCCGTGGTGCCAAGTATGTCCGGCTTTTTCGTCTATACTTTACTTTAATTTAATTTAATTTACTTTCCTTTTTTTTTCATCTAATAAGTAAAGAAAAGAAGAAAAAATAAGTGTTAGAAAAATGACCGAAATTTTTTTTTCATATTTTCAAAATTTTCTTGCGCCAAAATGTTTCTCATATAGTCTATCTATGTTTAAATTTTCATAAAATTTGAATCAAAAAATGATGGTTTTATTAGTCTTTTTTGTCAAATTTTGGGTAGTTTTTCAAAAAAATAATAATAATTGAAGGATTGAGAAATTCAAAAAAATATAAAAAAAACTAGTTACTTATTGTTTTCAACGAGTTAGAGTTAGATTATTTTACACGTTTAAAATAACTCATTAAGTTACAAAGTTATTATAAATAAAAACTAACTAGTTAAGTTTCTAAGTTACATAAAAAGTAACTTTCTAACTTAACTTTAACTTTCCAACTAGTTAGTGCCCAGTTTTGAATAAGACCCATATATTTTGGAATATTTTGTTTTGATAAATAACAAAATGATTTTTCAAAATTATTCTATATTCTTAAATACGCTCGTTTAACAAATATTCATTAGCCCACTAAATCTAGGAACAAATTTCAGGCCGCTCCTATGTATAACATTCTAATGGTGAAAAAATTTTGAAATCGGTTCAGTAGTTTTTGAGTTTATTCGTTATAAACATACAAAAATACAAATCATTCCTCTTTATAACATTAATGTAGATTAAACTTTTATTGAACTTCTAAATTGTATTTCAGTTTAACCCTCTAAAGCAGAGGTTCCCAAACTGTGGGTCGCAATTAAATTTTTGGTGGGTCGCGTTAAATTTTAGATCCTAAGTGAATTGATGAAGTTAGTTTTTTACTATGATGTTTATTTAAAATTTTTTTTTACACTTTTTTATTTAAAAACACCTGTCCAATGGTTTAAACCAGTGGTGGCCAAACTACGGCCCGCGGGCCAACTCCGGCCCGTCATCATTTATTATCCGGCCCGCAAATATGTATTTCACATTATAGTACTTATTTGCGTATCTTATAATATTTGACAATTATGTA
>JAIPRM010008218.1:0-16167 GCA_025469315.1 Stegophylla sp. TES_Ste_2020
AAAAAAAAATGAAATAAAATTAACATCATTGTAGAAACACCAGCTTCTTCACTTCGTTCAGAATCTAAAAATGATATTTTGAAATAATATCACGACTAAGCGGGCATCTGGGTTGCGCAGAGTACTAATAATACATAATATATTATAATCCGTGGGATATTTTTCATCTTGCATTTTTTATTTTGGGCGATTTTTTTTTTTTTTTTATCTCTGCGAGGCATACACTATAATGCGCCTCGTGTGACACGTGGATTTGACCCGAACGTGTATGAAGTCAATTTCGAGAAGACACACGCACACCGCGACGACCACATACGAACACACGCCCATTCTATTTGATCCTTTTCGACATAATACGCATATATGTACATCCTTTATGTCCCCGTACGCGTTACACTCGACCCATGAAAAATGACCCCGAGAAACCGTCCAATTACCAAAATACGCGAACACGTGTATATACCACACACCGCATAACAGTTACAACAGTTGGTGTATTATACGATTTATACACACGCACGCACGCGCGCACGTACACGCCTAAATAGATTAAATCCTAAATTCGGCCTCTGTAAATTCGAGGTTCGTAAATAATTAAATTAACATTCAATCAGAGCTCGGCACCAAGGCCATAGAAATTGTGCGGAGGCGCGCGCGGTTACTATTAGGTATTTTAATTTTTTTTTTTTATTCGAAAGACTTTCATAGGCGCGCAACACTGCTGCCGCCGAGCCGTACTACTGCACTGTGTACCGAGGGTTTTTTTTTTTTTTTAAAAAAAAATCCTTGACCGGATTTCGAACACGTGAAAATTATACGCGTACCTATATACATATTATAACATAATAATATTATATATATATATATATATGATATGTACATACAAATATTTATACGCGGTCCGAATCAACAATCTCTCGGCTGGATTGTGTGTACTTTTTAAACTGCAGAAGTTTTGTATTGTAGTCATAATATAGGTACATCGGTATTCGCGTAG
The DNA here is from genome assembly GCA_025469315.1 of Stegophylla sp. TES_Ste_2020. Classification (NCBI taxonomy): domain Eukaryota; kingdom Metazoa; phylum Arthropoda; class Insecta; order Hemiptera; family Aphididae; genus Stegophylla; species Stegophylla sp. TES_Ste_2020. Next base: position 998 of record JAIPRM010008218.1, read on the forward strand.
GTATACCCATTTTTTTCCCCCCATCATTATTATTATTATTTATGATATATATATACACGCCACGACACACGCGGTACACGATGAACTGGCTGGGAAGGGATAGAGGCGGGGGGGGGGGGTGTTGCCGAAAATAAACAAAAACCCTACACCGAATTCGCCGTGTCAATTTAATCAAACACACTTAGATAAAAATAATGAAATCGCTGCAGCGAACAGGCGTATCTATCGAAAATCATTTTAACTATAATTAATAAGTATCGATATTAAAACGAAGCGGATTAAAGCGTTTCCCCTTAACAGTTTATATAAAACAAGAGATACACCCGAATTCGGATCGTATAACAATTTTCATATAAAAATATGTGTTTTGTTTAAAAAAAATTATAACTTTTTTGTTTAATCGAGTCATAAGTGTGTATAACGTTTTTGTGTTTTTTGACTCGAAAATTATTTTCAAAACTCGACATCATTTTCACATTTAATATACAGCGGAAAATCAAATTTTCATAATTTGACTTGAAATTTTGTGATACAAAACATAAATTATACGCATTATATATTATATTCATATATCATTTTGTGGTATAGTTTCAAAAATATTTTTGACTTTTTCTTTTTTAATTCTGATTGTTATGACTAGATATTGATTACAATAACCAATTTTCTATGGTGTCCTGAATATCGTTACCATTGTCGCAACTAGAATAAAAAGAGTTTGGGAACTAACATGTTTGTTTGATTAATTTAGTCTCAAACCTCCAAGGCACCTTATGCAATTTTTAAAAAATCCTGAGGGACTTCAAGAAGTTATGGGGGCAGCTTAGTCTTCCTACGTTCTCAACAAACAAGAAAAATTTTCAAAAAAATAAAAAATACTTAATAAATAAAATCCCAGATTGATATTTATTATTTTAATCCTTGCGATATGTTCTACAATAATTAACCGGTATTATTGTAATGAAAGTTTAATTTAATGTTTCCTATACAACATTAAATAATATTACATACATATATTTTCATATCGTTTACACTTGAGAGTTTTTAAATTTAGTTTCTTGTAAAATCAATAAAAATGAATTTTGAAAAATAATAGCAATAATTAGAAAATATAAAAAAAAATACATTTTAATTGACAAAAACAAAAAAAACACTCACTTTTAACCAGAGGCCAATAATCAAAACCGCAAGTGAAAAAGGAAATGAGTGCGGTTTTGGAAACTTTTTTTTCTTCAAATAACAAGCGTTTTTGACTCGAGGTGACAATGGAACTATTTTGATTTACGTATAAAAAGCGTAATATTATTCTACTACTACTCCCATTCGTACCTAGTATTATGGACCACGTGTAAGTGATGACGACAATGCGATTCGCTTGGTCACTCGAAAGGCGTGTTCCTGTTCGCGTCGCGGTATTTGCTATAAGTTATGATAGTGATAATAAAAATAATAATATGATTATGAATATAATAATAATATCCGAACCCGTGCCAAGATGCTACACACATGCTGTATAATATACTATCTATTACAAGGTCACTTGCGAGCGCGGAACACACACACACACTCTTGACACGGATGACATTGGCGAATAAACACACACACGACAAACGGTGACAAACAGTATTTCGACAAACAATAATAATAATAATAATAGCAATACACAATACCCGACCCGAGGGTTTTCGGACGGTGCGGAGGACACGGCCGCGGCGTCGCGATGAAAGTGTTACGACGATATTTTTATTTAAAAATATGTATGCAATTAATTTTTGATAATGTAGTGCAATGCACATAATATTATTATGTACAAACACACGCGCACACATAACACTATACGTAATTTATTATTTATTATTAATGAATTTCGACTCGAAAGTCCGGGCACCGAAAAAAACGTGCACCATTCGTAACGAAAAAGGCATCAACTATACTTTTGAAATTTTTTTGATTATCGTGCTATTCTGGTATAGCATAGTTTTCTCACTATTCCCACGAAAACGGCACAGAAACTTTTTTTGACCAAAGAGGTTAGAAATAATTATTTTTTTACTGACACGCCAAAGACCACAAAATTCCGGGGTGGGGAAAAAAACATAATTAATTATAGTTAAATAAAATAAAAAATTATTAAACGTTAAAAACACACTATGTGAACACAATTATAAAATAGTTTCATATTGGATAACTTTATGAGTTACGAGCTTATAAATACCTATATCAAATACATATAAAAAGTACCTGGCCGTGTGTGTTGCTGCGATCAATCAACTTAACAGCGACCACTATACTTTGGCTCAATAATTGCAAAGAAAACATATTTTGTTTTGTTTTTTATTAATTGATTTTCGATACCTTAATTTTCCTTTTTTTTTTTTATCAACAGTTTAAGAGCTAAACACATATTTAAAAGTTAAGAACGTAAAGGAATGAAAAACCAAGAACTACCCCATCAATCCTCTACTTAAGCTCGAATTCTTGAACAATTGATAGAAAAACAAAAAACAAAAAAAAATTTCAAAAATTGTAATAGAAAAAAGTTCTATTTTAAAATATTGATAGTCATAAATAGTTCCTATGTTAGTTATTATTTGATAAAAACTAAAATTCTCGAAAAATCGCACATTTAAAAATTTAAAAAATACTTTATTATATATATAAAAAAAAAAGGGGGCTCACAATATTATAAATTATTCATAAAAAAGTTTTAACGAAATTGACAGAAAAAAACTTGTTAATCGGGTAATGCAGGACACCTTGTAGGTATGTACGTGCTGGATAAAATAATATCGGGGGACGCGAAATAAGTAATCCAGGACTACCAATAATAAAGCTTATAACACATGACTCTACTAATAAATCTTTAACATAAAACGCACACTAACAGCAATCAGCACGTAGCATATTAAACGACTTTGTTTGTTTAACTAAAATGTATTTCGATAATAATGCGTACCGGTTTATTACAAAAATATTGCCGTGGAACTTTTTTGGAAAATTGTCAACATAATTTGATTTTAATTATACGTATTAATAACACAACTTGAGTCGTATAGAAAATAAGATCATAATGAATATACTAGAGAATAACCCAACAGAAAAAATACCCATTGAAAAGCACAAAATTAGATGAGAAAATATAGTGAAAAATCATATGTGGGGAAGTCCTTCTAGAAGGAGGAACGATTGATTGCAGAAAGGCTGGACGTATGTCGGGAGATGACCCTTGGGCCCCTAAAGCACACACAAAATGTGTGGGAATAATTTTTGTTTACTTACCTAAGTACAGGGTGTATAATAAAAAATTTTCAATTCAACAACGGTTTTATTATAGTTTTACACAACATTTCAAAATATCTATTTTTGTTGAGTTTAAAACAGAACAAACCCCGGACGTAAGTAATATTCGCAATTGCATTGACTTATTATATGAGCCTTGTCAATAAAAATAATAATAATAATAATAACACGGGCTCGGATGTTTTGGCATTCGAAACTTTTATTCCATTGTTCGTATTTGTTGCTGAATGTAGGTTGTGAATTAGTTTCATACGAGTACCGAGTTAAAGTAAAAAAAGTTTATAGTACAACTTTTTACACTTTTATACTTTTTCGCAATTTTGGTGACTTTTCTCATTTAAAATACAATTTTTTATATGTATTTATTTTTATTAATTTACATGATTTAACTATTTTTTTTTTTTTTATTTCGAGCTTTATTATAGTTACGGTGATTTTTTTGTCTTCAAATCGAAACACGAGTACCCGAAAAAAAGTCATTTACCGTATATTACAAAAATCTTTATTAAAAAAAAAAAAAAAATGTTTACAGCATAATGATTTTAAATTTGGACACTAACGTTCGACGTGGTTGTCGCTGCCGCTCGTGGTGCTCGTACAAAAATAATAAAATACTAATAAGTAAATTTTAATCAATGAAAAACATTTAATGATGGATACACGGGCACTGCAGTGAACGATTGGCCTAAACTGTGCCCATAATGAATAAGGTTCATTAAAAATATATAGTGAATTTTGTGAAATAATTTGAATTTTATCATAAATAAATTCGCATGCATGCACGAATATACATCATCGTGTACATACACGAACACACGATTAATACGACTTTAATTAACTATAGCTGCGATAAACGTGTAGGATTTTCAGTTTTGATTGTGTGTGTGTGTGTGTGTGTGTGTGCGCTATAAATATTGAATGAAATAATATTGTATTTTTCGGTTAATAAGTAGTCCCGAAATCCACGAAGGTCGTCGGAAAATAAAAGAATGTTATATGCAGCCTGATGCATATATAGATTCAGTTTAGTATTTATTATATCTAATCAAAATAGACAATTAAAAATTCCTTTTTTTTTGAGAATTTTTTTTTGAATGCATTAAGTAGCTATTTTCAGTGTATGTTTTAGAGCATTTAAAATAGCGGTCCAATGACAACAGGTTTATTATCTAAAGCTTATTAAGTTGTATTATATATTATTATGGATGATACTCATAAAAAAGTCTTTCGTCTAGTCGGCTCATTTTTTCAATCGTGTAAGCGTTACAATTTATTTTATATAAATCAACCAAAACGTAATTTAGATCAGAAAAAACATTTTCTCTGTTTTCGGAGCGAATTTTCGAGCAATTTTTTCCTATAGAGCATTTAGTAACGGGTTTTCGAGGCCTTTCGAGTGCATTTTTAGAACATCGAAACGTCTAAAATCTAAATGAATTAATATTTTTGTCAAAAAATCTACACAACATAGACATATACCGCGCGTACAACGAACGAAATACAATTTCACGTACCCACATAAAATATTACTGCATACCGAGTGAGTGCGGCGTGATGTGCGCGTGCGTGTGCACGTTACGAAACAGACAATGATCGCGAGCTCGGGCTGCTGCTGTTACGACACATCTCTCCGCGGCGGCGGCGACCCGCAGGAGAAATTATTATACGTATACTGTTACATTGCAGCGGCGGCGAGAAGACGAGAGTAGAAATGTCGGTGATTTTTTTTTCTTTATTTATTTATTTTTTTTTTTTTTGCGTTCTAGGCGGGGGAAACGCGGGGGCTACGCGCGCGCGCGCGCGCGTGTGTGTGTGTATAATATTGTTACATTGACTTTTCACTTTTCTCTCGATATAATAATAATATTGTATTACAAAACATCCGCGCCTATGACGGTGTTGAAATTAATATTATAAATATCTGCGAACATTCACGGGCGCCACTACCTGTGGATGGAGGGGAATGCATGACCTAACCTAACCTACCCCCACTCCTCTCACGGGTACTGTCACCCCTAATCGTACGAAATTTGAAAAATACATTTACGTTTTTCTACAGGTGGTGGTGTCTCCTGCACTAGGATGTTGTAGATATCCATTGTGCTATCTCACGATTTAAAAATTTGTTACCAAATCATTTTTTTGACATCTCCCGACAAACTTTTTAGATACTTTCAGTGTTAAGAAATATATTTCTATTGCGATATTTTCAAAAAACATTCGCTTTGAAATACAAACCGTAATTATTATATTACAGTAAAGGGTACATTTAAATTCCAAAGCAAAGCGAATACATTTCTACATATATGTTTTAATTGATTTAAAACGACGTGACTCGTTCAACCTTAACAAGATTACAAATTGATGTTCCGAACGGTTTCTGCCGAGGAATATTATTTGCGTTATTAGAACAAGTTGACCTCGAGTGTGAGTTGACACGAAGTGAGTAGAACGAAAAACGTTATTTGTATTGCACGAGAAAAAAAGTGGTAGAGAGAAAACATATTAAATTTAAAATCCGGTGGAAGCTTTGAATAAATATAATTATACGGTAAAGACTAAGCCACCGAAGGTATTAACGTCCATTATTAGCCGCGGGCAGCAAAATTTGTAGAAAATTGTTATACATACAAGTTATTAAATTATGTGATGATACTGTACTGTATTAATAAGTTTGTGGCTTCCAAATAATTAAAAATAATAATAATAATAATTGTAAAAGGTAACATGAAAAACATTAACTAAAAAATAAATACCAGGATAGCTTACTAGAGTTAGTAAGCATTATGATGTAATTCGTTTTTTATTAATTTCATTTCATATTTTTTTTTTATTCCACTCTATTTTTAAGAGTAAATTTAGTTAACCAATGACAGTAAACACTGAACATACCTAAAAAAATAATAACATCTAACTACGAATGATAATCAGCAAAATAATTTATTTTCAAATCACTAATTACTGATCTGAATGGACTTGTTTTTAATTCATAAAAACTAGGTATATGATGCATTTTTCATATTAAATTCAGTCGTTAGAATTATATTATAGTGATAGAAACTTAAAAAACGTCATATTTTTCTATGAAATTAAAATTCCAGAATTTAATTCAAATTCTACGGCTTTTTCCGAAAGGATTATTACACCTACGTTACAATTTGATAAATACGTTATTTGCGAAAATCGTCTAGAATTAAAAATCATTTTTATTAGACATTAATAATAAGAGAAATCCGTAAAGTTTATACTTTTTAAAGTCGTGTGCATTATGAATATACAATTTTCAAAAATATATCGACGAAAGTAAAAAAATTAAATTTAAATTAAACAAATCAAAAACCCCGGTTGTAGAGAAAGGATAGCAAAAGTTAATAAATATAAATATGCAATCATTATACTCCAGGCGTGAAAAACCTTAAATGCCAATGACGACGCGTTTGTGGCTATTTATAAACAAACATATTACGTTACTGCAAAAAATACGTCCGAACGAAATGAGCTAAAAAAAAAAAAGAAAAAAGAATTTAACACGGCTAATATTGTAGCTAGTTTAATATTAACACGGAAAAAAGTTATTTTAATAAAAATAATAAAAGATTGTAATTTTACATGACAATATTATATGTTATCAAAATAATTAATATTTATAAATGTTTTTACAATAATGATGTTTTATATACTTAGAATACATAAAACACTAGTTTGTATCCTGTTTTAATCAAAATATATTAAGTGCAGTCATACATTAAATTATAAAAATAAAACGAAATTAATAACTATGTATTTTAATTATTTTATGGTTTTCTAAAATATATTTTTTACAACGTTTAGCGAATGTTTGCTTCATTTCAAGTGTTTTCATAATTTTAAATATTAAATGTTAACAACCAAGCCCAAAACGCAGCGAATAACTGTGGCGTGCAGATCACTCTGTATATACGCACAGTCGCGTGGTAAATTTCGACCGAGAACGAAATAGTATTATTATTTTGTAAACGGCCGTGGCAGACGAAAGGGCCTCGTGACGATAAAACGGCGGCGCACAATAAAACAGTATAAGTACCAATAATTATTGTATTGTAAATGATAACAATAATTATTATTATAATTATTAATTATGTATATGGTACATTTTTTCCGATGGTACTTGAAAATGCAAAACGATTGTTAGTGCGATTTCGAGTGTGCGATGTTCGGGAGAAAAACGCGCGTGAAATATAGCGGCGGCGGCGCAGTAATAATAATTATTATTATGTTATATTATTATATTAACGACGAGTCATAGTTATTTTTCCTAGTCCAATTTTTTCTGAACGCAAACGTAATAATAATATTCTCCAAAACATTTTCTAATGCATCCGACCTTGACCTTGGACAGAAGTGCTTAAACGAATGTGTGTACTGCGGCGGCCGCCGTCGTCGCCGGTGTTTTGTTCGAAATGAAATTTTTTTACGCGCGTTGATTTTTATTTTATATACTAGTCAATAAAATAGTAAATATAATATATACACGCAATCTATGAAGAGAAATTGTATATATATATATATATAAATATAATATATACACGTTATTGGTTAAGTAGTTTACAGAGAAACGTTTATCTCCCACATAAACGCATACGAACTCTAGTTAGCTCTCATCGAGTATATATATATATTTATTAATTCCGATGAGTGTGGGTGTTTACAAAGACTGCAAAAAAGTGCGTCATAAAAAAATACGGCTATCGCATTTTCATATAAACCGTAAAAGTACAAAGTACACAACTTGTTATGATGAAATTAAATAATTTTCAAATACACGAAAATCGTTTAAATAACAGTGTTTATAGGTAAATGACGATATTAGTCGCGGGAAATTGTAAGTAGATAAAAAAAAAAAAAAAAGTTTTAAAACGACGTCCCCTTTCCGATCATATTCGTCTTATCGATTGACTAATGCGTGTATGAGTAATAATAATTAAATGAGTAATACACATAACGAATACTGGCAAACAATAAAATCAATACGAAATTAAAAAGCGTTAATTATTCGTGGAAACGCCTTTTGAGATATTTTGGCGACCACTCAATTTTCACAAACCACTCCCTGCGGAAATATCGTTTTTATTCGACATAATTATTGATATTAACACCGAATGTAAAAATCTCGAATGGAAAAATCGACTGATAACAATTATTATTTTTTGGAAAAGGTTTGAAATCTTTTACATCGGCTCAGCTTGTACGAAATTGTCCACTCCGAAAACGATAAATTGAAAATATTACGAAATATTAAGTGGACATTTTTGAACAGTCTTTTGAGCTATAATTCAAACGCTTTAAACGCCTGAAAAAAAATATTCATTAATCCATAACATTTAAGAAATTTCTACTTGCACAGTGCACGGATAAAAACACGTGTCAAATTTTTTGAAGAAAGAAAATTTCTTCCTTATTAAAGGAATTAAATTTAAAAAAAAAAAAAAAAAGGTTTCATGCTAATTCTAACTATTAAAACATTTATTTAAAAAAAAAAAACTTGGCTAATGATTTAAGAGATTTTTTCAAGTTCATTAAACATAATATTACGATATTTGGGTGAGGTTATGTTAAATTTTCAGTTAATAATATCAAAAATTGAAATTTTTATTACAAAAAACGAGATATTTCTAAATCACTATATTTTCACTGTACTTATCTCATGAGATAGGTTCATTTTTTTTTTTTTTTTCCTGAAAATCATTCTAGTCTGTACTACACCAAACTTTACCGACTAGAGCAAATTTATGATCTACAAAATTGTTGGACGAAACTTTCGGTTAACTTTTATAAAAGTAAAGACGAAAAATAGCGTTTTCAGGACATTTCATCGATATTATACTCTATAAGATAGATTATTTTGTGCGACAAATCGTGCACGTGTGTCAGCGTGTGTGTGTGTCACCGTTTAAACTCGCCGACTTTACTTATTAACTAAGTAAAGAACAACTACTCTACAGGTACTACCGTTGAAACTTTACATTTTATTTTACATTGAAGTAACACATTTAATTAAGTCATATCTCGGTGCGACACGCGTGTCGTATAAAATAATATTATAATGTAACACATATTCGGTCGAGTAACACGATAACTGGCAAACCTTGATAACCATTTGAATTCTCGACAAAATTAAAAATACACTTTTATACGTATATACATATACTAGGACCCACGAAACGTTGGGCGACATAAAAAAAATTGGTCTTATTCAATAATAACACCTCGCGAAATGTGTTCTCGCTTTCGCGCGTTCAGCAATCGCACGAGTGTGAGATACGATAAAATACAAGTATTTTTTTTTTCCCCCATACAACGTGAGTGTAAAAACGCAGAATAATCAAAAACGTCGGACATTCGACGTCCGATGGGTTCGTAATAAATCAAATGTTACGCGAGAGCTTATTGACGAAATGAAAAATCGGATTTAAACCGCCATAGTTGAAGGGGGAAAAACAGACGAATAATTATCCCACTGCAGCGTCCTCCATGCTGCAATATAGGTTATCTCCCATAGATAATAAAATAATGGATAGGCTGTTCCTATATTAACTATATAGCAGTCACGTGCTTGAACGGTAGCAAAGACTGCTTTTATATAGCGCTCTCACTCCAGCAAGGGGTTTTTATTAATAGTTTTTATTTAACAATACATCTATATAAATAAAACCCCTTATAACCACAAATCATCGAAATGTTCATTCCTGTGCGATGAACACTCTCAATGTCTGAGATTGGGGTACTTTTCCCGAAATTTCATGGAAGGGAAAAAAATGAAAAATTATAACCCAATCTAGCCAACTTCAAATAAGTTCAAATTTTCAATTCAGAATTTCGTATTCCTAAATGCACCGCCTTGAAATACAAAAATACTAACCGTTAGGTTTTAACCTAACTGCCATTAATTATGTATTCAATAATTCCCTCATTTTTGTGTTTTGTAATATATTATTGAATGTAATTTATTCAATAATATATTGTTGAATAAATATATTGAATACAAATCTATGTTGGTATCATTCGAATAATTTGTAAAGAATTTTGGATTCTATGTTGGTAGAGTTGGTCGATATCGCTGGTTTTTTTTTTTTTGCTCCATGAAATTTCGGGAAAAGTACCTGATGCCGTCAATGTCTATCCGTTATTTTATCATCTGTGGTTTCCCGCGAGTATAATATTTTATAATGTCTATGTAATCACGAAATACAATAATTATAAATTTAACATCGTTTGGCCGGCGATAAAAATCCATCGTCTCTCCTCCAGTTTCTTCTCAAACTCTTACACACTGTATAATATATTATGTTTAATTAATTACAATCTAATAAATACACGAGTTATTATTATTGCACCGCGTTATTGAAATTCACCACGCCTAGTTACACCGGCCGCAGACCCACGACCACCGAGTGTTGTATTAGAATAATAATAATAATAATGTATATACGTACAATTAATATAATACGTACACTTGAAAGAAAAATTGTGGAAATAGACGCTAATACATACGTATTATTCTAATATAGAGGTAGGTGGGTTGGAACAAACACACGGTGGAGTAGAAAATATTATAATATTTAATATGTACATGATAATAACGTGAATTGAGTTGTGCGAAGAAAAATTGTGTAAGTTTTGCTGACCTTGGCACATGTGTCGGTTGATGCGTGTGTGATGTGTGGCGGCGAGAGAGCAATGCGATCTTGTCATCCTACAACGATGTTCGAGGCCACCGCTATACGCGTATAAATTTCCATCCACGTAGTCCTACACCGCGGCCGCCACGCCGCCGTTCGCCGTGCGGGCAAACAACACACCTATATAATATAATATACGTCCATCATTATATTATTATATTATATACAACACACATTGTCGTCGTTATTGAATCCATAACCGTGTGTGTGTGTGTGTGTGTGTGAAATGTGAATTCAACGCCGAGGAAGCCGGAGCGCGTAATTGGTGCTATCCCTGGGCTGCAGCTGCGGTATAATACGGTTTAGCAAAGAACTTGTAGAAAAAACAATGTCACTGTGTATCCCTGGCGCGCGTCAAATACCGTGTCAGAACAAGGACGTTAGAAAACTTCACACGATCCGTCTACGTTTTACAAAATCAATAATTACCCGTTTATGAAAAATGTTTTATTTGATGTTTGATTACAAAAATGACGTGATGTGATTTATATTTTATCCCGTTCTAAAACGTTATCATAGTATAATAATAATACATCCGTAGTAGACCAAGACCATAATAATTGACTCGAGACGTCAAATATCCGCGTTCAAAAGTCAAAGTCATTCAACATTCTAGTCACACATCGGTGAGTACGACATTGCTGATAACAGGCCTATAAAGTATTTCAATTATTTGTTTTAAGTGATGTTCAAAATGTTTTCGTCGAATGGTTTTGTATAAAATAAGTTAGTTTTAACTAATAAGGATTTATTTATTTTGTTGTTATAAACTAAATATGTTGATTAGATGCAAAAAAAAAATAATTTTTTAAAAAAGCTGTTTATACGTAGTTCAAGACATATTAACAAAAAGACAATTTCAAACATTCAAAACGTTTGTTTAGCTTTTTAGCAACCCTGCCTGATAGGAGTGGATTCACGCGAGAAATCGAAAGAAATGACAATAATTATGATTAAAATATAAAAATTAATATTGTTTTACGTTCACAACGATCATCGTGCTTTGACGAACATATTGCTACTCGACAACATTGCAGTTATTATTGCTCAATGTTTTTATTTATTTTTTTTATTTTTTTAACGGTCACATTCCTCAAACTTTTCAAGGGAAACGTGTACCTACCTAATTTATTACATTTAATTTTTGATTTTACTTTTAAATAGAAAAACATTCGATAAACTCGAAATAAATTACACGAATATTGACATTGAGCGTGCGAAACAGTGGAACCTAAATAAACGATAAATATAACGCCATAATAATTAGTAAGTAAAATCTCGAAATCGGTTGACCGTCATATCAAACCATTAACTCGATCTAAATGCAACGTGTAACCCATTCGTTTTAATAATTTTAAACTTGTCCAAAATGATATTCTTTTTCATTGTAATATTATTATAATAAAGGATTCAGAATTATTTTCCTCTTGCAGATGTTGTTGTTAAGAAGTCATTTTTCGAAATTCCCAATAGTTTTCTAACAGTGCCTACCGTTTAATACTAATATTATTCATTTATTAATTATTACCTCGTTTAACTTCAGCTATTTAGATTTTTCGAAGAAAACAAGTCTCGACTTCTCCTAAAATATCAACAATGATAACGAACAACTTATAAACGACAAAAATAAATGCCTAATAACAATGGGTATGCAAAATATGTTTTCCGAAATATCTCTCGTTCCCAAGAACGTTCCCCTTTGGGGCACTTGCAACAACATTCCGCACAAAAACGAGGACGATTCGAACGAACAGTAACATCGAGTGCGAAGAAATACATATTATAAAGATTCCGCTACGAGAAATTTGTTTACTCTTACGTCATTACACCACACTCGCGGAATACGTCATTTTAAAATAAATAATATTACTATGTCGGCGGTCCGACAGAATATGAAAATATTATATCATTACGCCCATCGGAGCGTCTGGTGCGAGTCGTAAAACAGGAGATTGCACAGCAGCAACTTGTTACACACATAACATATATACATATTATATTTAATAATGATAAAATAAATGTGCGCGAGAAGACAACAACGCGCGCGCGTGATGTGAGGAGAACCTCTGCGATGGCAGTCTACTTAATAATATTATTATACTTGCCGCGTGTTTCGACTATAGGATACAATTTTATTTGCCACAACCGCACCGCGTGTTTATGTTGTGTTGTTGATACACCTTATCGTGTAAAATATTATATACAGGGAGTTTTTTAGATTCTGAACGAAGTGAATTTTTTATTTTTATTTTTTTCTGTCTACAACTTTTCGTATAGAAATACTTGTCCAAAAGTTTCGATCAATTACTTTTTGAAACCGGATTTTCCTCTAGATTGTACTTTAAAGAGGTCATTTTTTGAATTTCTCAATTTTTCAATTTTTTTTTTTTGAAAAAAACTACTCAAAATTTGACAAAAACGACTCGGAAACCATTATTTTTTGATCGGAATTTGATGAAAATTTAAACATAAATAGAAAATCATATAAGAAAGATTTTGGCGCAAGAAAATTTTGAAAATGTAAAAAAAAATTTTGGACATTCTTCTAACATTTTTTTTCTTATTTATTTTTTATATTATTAACTTCCCTCGTTCAGAATCGTTTCATTGAAGAAATGATTTATCGTTTCTTTAAAATTAAATACACCCGTCAAGAGAATCCCACCCATCGTGCGAAGTATGTCTGGCTTTTTTAAGCACGCTCATCCCGTTTTCGATCTCGTGAAATGCACAGAGGCCGATTTCTTTTTCCGAGTAGGTCCAACACACGTTTTTATAGAATAAAGGGATTATCCACATGGTTTTCGAGAGTACTTTTGTATTCTACTAATGATAACTATTAAATAAGACAACAACTTTTGTAATTTCGGCAAGAGCACAGCATTCATATTTTGATTAATTGTTTGAACAAGAAAATACAAACATTTAAAGTTTTCAACAATAGAGTATAGTAAATGTTTACCCTGCTTCTCCGTGTTTTGAATTGTATACAGAAAAAAAAATCAAATTTATGCATACAACACAGGATCGAAAATAAAGACAAGAGAATGCTTAAAAAAAAAAAATCACCCTGTATGTTGTGTAATATATATATATATATATATATATATATATATATATATATATATAGCGTAGGTATATCTGTGTACGAATAATAATAATAATAATAATAATAATAGGCGAGAGCGGAGGTTGCAAAAGCGTAAAAATGAGAATTATTATTATTATTCGAAAACCGCGTTCGTTTGTTGGACGGTTTTGTTTTGTTTTGAATTGTTTTGTTAAAAATTAAAAACTACGCGAACCGTACACCACCCCCCCCCCGACCCGCAATATTCTCGCGACCCCTCCGTGTGTGTAATTCTTGGCCTCCACGCTATATATAATGGTATAATATTATATTTTCAAACCCGGCGCCCCGTTCTCGAAACAAATACCAATTTCCACATCCAGCGGTGTCGCAATCGCGGAAGAAACGAGTATATATAAATGTATAAGGTGGACTGAAAAAAACAAAAAACAAAAAAAAAAATCCCCTCGTTTCGCACGGTCCCTCTCTGCCGTGTTGCGTGCGACAATCAAGCGGTTTCAAACGAAAGAAAAACACCAAAAAAGCCGGACATACTTCGCACGACGGGCGGGATTCTCTTGACGGGTGTATTCAATTTAAAAATAAAATAAAACGATTCTGAACGGGCGAAGTTAATAATATAAAATATAAATGAGAAAAAAAAAAGGTTGGAAAAATGTGCAAAATTTTTTTTTCATATTTTCAAAATTTTCTTGCGCCGAAATCTTTCTTATATGATTTTCTATCTATGTTTAAATTTGCATAATATTCTCGGATCGAAAAATGATGGTTTCCGAGTCGTTTTTGTTAAATTTTGGGTAGTTTTTCTAAAAAAAAAAAAAATTGAAGAATTGAGAAATTAAAAAAATGACCTCTTTAAAGGCCAATTAATCTGATACAATTCTATAATTTACTGAAATATATCGTTTCTTTAAATTAAATAAACAATACGTCATTATAATTAATAATTCAGCTATAAAAAAAAATTAACTTGGCATTTTATTATCTTGATAAAATTATATAAATGACACACTTTTAATTAAGAAAATTATTCTATTCATAGTTTTCTCAATAATAACAAACTA